>CM029016.1:225040483-225260310 GCA_016801055.1 Panax notoginseng | reverse complement strand
ATGTATACTGTGACAACCCCAAAATAGGTCCCTTCCACCCAACCTATTCTGAGTCGTCAAATACATGGTACAGAAAATAACTACAACTTTATTACAACAATTGTCGTTGCAAAATACAACAACAATATGCTGTGAGTTTGGATACAAATATATACCAAATGTGACTCATGTTTCAACCGTGGACATCACCTCACAATAACACCTTACATAAAGGTATAGTCAAAAACTAAATTAGAATCTTTGGGAAGTGCTCAAGGAAACCTCGTACATGGGAGGACACGCGTCTAGTTATGATAGATATCATATGGCCACAGAATTATCCTTGGTTGACCCAATAGACCCCAAAGAAAAACGAGAAGATTACTATCATATTCTTCCAATGGTGAGTCTTCTCTTGACTTATCATTATCTCCACTGTCTCTAATTGAGAATTATACTTCAAACAAACACCAAGATTATATAGGTAGTGCCCATAGATATACTCAGCAAGTGGATGAGCACAACCCTGTCTTATGATGACACGAGGTTGTATGTCATTAGACATCTTGTATGATAGTGACAAAACACCCTTCCAACGTTGGGTTCGCCTCACCCTATTTTCTTCACCAAATATAACTACTAAATGATGACCACCGTTCTATTCCCTTGTTACCCCCGCGCTCGACCCAGCTACACTCTTATTACCTGAAAGGAATTGTGAAGCAAAAGGGTGAGCACAACTAGCTCAGTAAAGAATATCATGACTAAAGATAATTCAATTATCAATAGCCTTCATCAACAATAAATCAGAGATTTAGAACATATGGTAAATGATAAAAATTTCAACCATAGTTGCAGCGGAACGAGCAATCCATTAGAAGAGTCAAATAGACTATAAAGTCTATTATCTTCTCCATGTTAAAAATCCACCAACAATATTTTTATCCATGTAACATCACTCAACAGTTCCTTTCCACAATCATATGAATAACTCATAATCATAATTGTGACTATAAATTTTTTCTTCTCACCCAGGACGAAGAATATTTTCATCACCTGTCTTTACCTGAAACATCAAAGATCATGGTTATACCAAATCACAGTTCCTGTTTAATAATCATACTAACAAATCCATCTTTGCACTACGGGCCAAAAATATTCATCAACAAACCATCTTTGCACTACGGGCCAAAGATATTCAACAACAGTTCATCTTGCACTACAGGCCAAAGATATTCATCAACAGGCCATCTTTGCACTACATGCCAAAGATATTCATCAACAACTCATATTTGCACTACAGGCCAAATATATTCATATTTCAAAGAAATATATAATCATTTCAGAAATTATAAACAATAATTATAACCCATGTGATCAATTCACCTTTGCACTTAAGCTTAAGATATTCAATTATAAATTCAATGGTCATGATCATACTAGTCACAATTCAACTTTGCACTACAGGCCAAAGAGAACCCTAGTCATGATCATACCAATAATCTACCCATCTTTACACTCCAGTGAAAGAGAATTTCAACATCAAGGTTATAAAAATGTTATATATGATGATGATAAAAATAATATGATCAACATATAGTTTTTAATCTCAAGAGTAATATTCGTAACTCATGAATAGTAAATCGTGAATAGTAACTCATGAATAGTAACCCCGACACAAAAGATAGAAATTCCACAATAAAATCCATACCAATATTTCGGTATAATGATATTGAAAGAATAACATTACTTAAATTTATAAACAATTTATTTAAATTGTTTACATTTTACTAATTAATGCATTTAATCATCATAAAATGCCAACTCTTAAGATTTCATCATCAATAACCCAAAACCCTCATCAAAAATCTGCATATACCTCATATATAGGATTCTCAAGCCATAAAATCCTATTTTCCAATTTTCTTACTTTCACATAACATATTTAATCATTTTCTCATAACTAGACTATTTTTATGAAAAATACCAAATCCGTTCCAAAAATATTTCTTTTCTGAAATTTAGCATAATATAGTCCCATAGTGAACATATATTTTTCTCAGAATTTTTTAAAAGTCATTTACTATTTTTCATATGGCCAAAATAGCCGAATATTTAGACATTTATCAAAAATTGTACTTTTGTCTAAAAATTCTGAAATTTACAGAGTATACTTCTATCATATACATGTACTCCCAATAAAAATTTCATCAATTTTGGGGTTAACCACAAGGAATTATAAGCTGTTACTTTTAAAATAGTCTTTTCTCATAAAATTCATAACTCTCAATCTATACATCCAAAAATCACCATTTTTGGACACAATTAAGAAACTCATCAAAATATCATTTCAAATTTTTCCAGAATTTTTGAAGATCAGAAAAATTACGAAACTGAAAATCATAACAACCCTTAAAATCCCTTAATATTCCTTACTTTAACCCTTACCTCAAAAGAGCAGTACTTCTGACTGGATATCGGATATGATGCTAAGGAAACTTGCACTGATGAATAGCAACTCACCAAGTATCTAAAAACTCACAAAATATGCTTCATAATATAGAGAGAGAAAGAGAGAAAGCTTATGTTTCTGGTGTGCTTTTCAATTCTAACTTAGCCCTCTATTTATAGGAAAATTTTGGTAGGTTTAACCTGCAACCTGATGGCTTTACTTGCTACTATTCTCACCCACTACATTTGAAATATAATTCAGCACATTTCTTCACCACCACCACAGTGGGGCCCACCAATTCTAGAATTTTCTACCAAAATGATAAACTCCGAAAATTCAATTCAACAATTATGAACCATCATCTCGTAAAATTCATAACAAATCATGCGTTCATTTTTAACGGTTCAAAATTTGTGGACATAATACTCAACTTATATATGTATAACATATCCAAAAATTACCACGATCCAACGGTCGGATTAAAAATTATAACCCTCGCAAAATATCTCAAAAACCCTGATTTTTAATACCTCCATTCCGACAAAAATACTGATAAAAACCTCAACATTAACTCCATTATTTTTAACCACAAAAATATATCCCTCATTTATATCCACATAAAATAAATATTTCCTTATCATATGAATCAATAATTAATTATTTCACAAATAATATTACAGAATCACATTTATATGACAACCAGGCCGTTCCCAGGAAAGAGGGGGCTTTCCAATAAGAAATTTCTCTACTACTACTGGCGCGCAATTAAATGACCAACCTCTCCTTAGACAGAACTTTCTAGACATTGTCAATATGCTATCTAATAATATTATTTAAATAATATGAATTATTGATCTGAAAATGAAAATACTGTGCAGCAACAATTATTGAAACAACAATAATATAAAATATCAACGCAGCAATTATTGAATCAATAAAATAAAATATTGAACAGTAATTACTGTAACAATTATTGAGTAGTGCCTTCTTACGTAAGAATCAATAATTTCAAAAATACTATGCAATACCGTGTGCTACTGTGCAATAACGCGTATTACTGTATTTTAACCACCCGGGTATTCCAACAGTGTTAACGATAACAACTACGCCGTTATTTGTAAAAACTCAAAATTTGTCGTTTTTCTTCACAGACAGTTTATTCGTTTTGGGGCCAACAAATAGCTGCGCCGTCGTACGAATATTCTCCGTCAGAAAGAATATTCCACGACAAACGAATATTTCCCGACAACAATGATTATTTTATAACCACTTGCTAATTTGAAAAAAAATTTATATTTCACCCTAAATAAACTTTTATCAATTTAAACCATTTACTAAATAGTAATTATAGAAAATTGAATACTTTTATTTCATAAAAATTCGGGTCTTACATATACGGCACTATTCACGAATACGGCACTATTCACCGAAAAATAAAATTTTTCCTTTTTGTCCAAGATGTCTAATATGGTTACTATCTTTGATTGTATCCATGTTTTGATCTTTATTTTTGAATTCTGCTTCACAATTGATTATTATGAAGTATTATTGATCTTGGATAAACTGTTATACGAATCCCTACTATTTGTCCTTCTGTCTCATTGGATTCGTTCTCTTTAAGATATTTTTCATCATCCTCAGTCCTAAATGATGATATTAATGAATATCTTTGGCCTGTAGTGCAAAGATGTATGATTACTTGATGAATATCTTTGGCCTGTAGTGCAAAGATGAACAGGTGTTGAGATGAACATGACTGACAGGTGATACAAATGAATATCTTTGGCCTGTAGTGCAAAGATGAATATTTGGATAAAGATGATTATTAATTGATGTTACAGGGATAAAATATTGATGATGGACTTTTAAATCTTAGAAGATAGTAGAATTCTTTCTCTACTTGACTCTTCTAATGGTTTGCTGTTTCCGCTGCAGTTGTTGATCTAAAACTTGTTGTCGATTATATTCTATCAGATTTTTCCCTGTTGAAGACTAACGATAATTTGTTTGTATATTATCTTAGTCATAATATTCTTTACTGGGCTAGTTGAGCTCACCCTTTTCCTTTTTGTTCCATTTTTCTTCTCAGGAGGTGAGAACATAGCAGGATCTAGTCGGGGTATGGAGTGATGGTTCTAGAAAGATGTTTTAGCAGTCCTCACTATTTCTGTAAAATAGTGTTTGAATAATTGTAATGAGGATTTATTTGAGTGTGGATATTGTCTAGAAGACAATATTTGTATTTAAACTCACAGTATGTGTTGTCGTATTTTGCACGACAATTGTATTATTGAAGTTGTAGTTTGCTTTCTGTACCATGTATTTGGCGACTCAGAATGGGTGTTGTATACCTATTTTGGGGGCGTCACAGTTGGTATCAGAGCTTAGGGATATGATCCCTGGCTGAGATGTGAGACAAGAACTAGGAGGGGAGAGACGGGGAATTCCTTCACTAGTATGACTTGACTAAGTTTATTTGGTGTTTATTTGGTCGGTCAGAGTATAGGGATAATATATGACATGACTATTAACCCTTGTTTTATGGCAGTATTTAAGAATGGCAGCTGAGAACGTTAATAATGGAGTAAATCAGACCGTGGAGACACCTTTGATCACACCCAGGGGAACGTGCAACAGGAAGGCAATATTCCTCCTGTAAACAACGTTACCGAGCAAACGATGAATGATGGAATGTTTAGGAGCTTTTTGCAGTTCATGCAAAATCAGACGAGGGAGACTCGTGTGCAGAATACGGGTGGAAATGATAACAACGCGCGGTTTGTCACAGCTAAGCAGTTCAAAGAATTGGGACCACCAGAATTTAAGGGAAAGCCGGATCCGATCATGGCGGAAACGTGGGTCAAGCAAATTACCAAGATATTTGATGTCTTGGGATGCACGGAGGAACAGAAGGTTCCATTCGCCACATTTATGTTCCGCGGTGAGGCAGACTACTGGTGGGAGTCTGTGAAGCGTACCCAGCCTGACGCACTCAACATGTCCTGGGAAACATTTCAAAAACTGTTCAATGACAAGTACTTTCCTGAAAGTATTCGTCATATGAAGGAGGTTGAGTTTATTAGACTGGAACAAAACAACATGACGGTGTCCCAGTACGAGGCGAAGTTTGCAGAGTTATCCAGGTTTGCACCTCATTTGGTCGAAAATGAGGAACGAATGACAAGGATGTTTCTGAGAGGTCTAAAACCCGAGATTCGACAATATCTTATCTCTCATAAATTTTCTTTATATTCAGATGTTGTAAACAGGGCTCAATTATTAGAGCGAGATAATGAGTATGTGCAACCGAGGGACCACAACCAGGGTCATACCGGTGGCGGCAGTCATCGAAGCAATGAAAACCAGCAGGGAGGAAAATATTCGGACAAAAGCGGTAACCACTCTGGTGGTAATCGTGGTCGTGATAATAGAAGGAGCGAGTCGGGAGGAGATTTCAAGAAGAGAAGGTACAACAATGATAATGTGAAGACGTCAGCACAAACATCAACTGTTTCTAGGGGAGGAGAACGACCACCGGTCGTATGTTACAAATGTGGAAAAGAGGGACATATCAGCCCAAACTGCCCACAACAATCCAAGGTATGTTATAACTGTGGAAAGGAAGGTCATATAGCTCGAGAGTGTTCTGTAGCAAAACCAAGTTCAGCGGGGATGGTGACTCCAAAAGTTATCCCGGATAAGTCAAAATCAGCGGTTCCTGGAAGGGCGTTTGTCGTTACTGGCCAAAACGCGAGAACCCGAACGAGGTGATCACGGGTAAGCTAATCTTGAATTCTTGCGAAGTTTATACTTTACTAGATACCGGTTCTACCCATTCTTTTATCTCTCCTGCTTGTGCTCAACGTTTAAACTTGACTCCGGAGAAATTGGACTTTAACTTATCTGTTGAAACTCCGTTGGGTGAAACCTTCGTTACATCTACAGTTTATAAATCTTGCATGATCCAAGTTGGCACTATCACATTACCTGTTGATCTTATCTCTTTAAAGATACTTGCTTTTGATGTGATTTTAGGAATTGATTGGTTAACTACTCATCATGCCAAAATTGATTGCTTTCGTAAGGTTGTTAGTTTTCATATTCCTAAGCAACCTGTTATTCAAATTCAAGCAACCAAATCATTGAAGTCAAACTCTTTCATATCAAGCCGTAAAGTCATTCGTTTATTGAAAAACGGATGTCAAGCTTTCTTAGCTATGTTATGGACTTGAACAAAAATACGTCAGATTTGAATGATATTTCTGTTGTTAGTGAATTTCCTGACGTATTTCCTGAAGAATTTCTTGGCTTACTCCCATAGCGTGATATTGAATTTTGTATCGTCTTTGAACCCGGTACAAAACCCATTTCTAAAATCTCATATCGAATGGCTCCTATTGAACTTCAGGAGTTAAAAACCTAACTATAGAAGTTTGTACCTGAGCCTTTATCTGGTGACTTCCTTTGTGGAATGCACTGAATCCAGACTCTCCGTAGGGGATGCCATATTCGTGCGATAGTAAACTGATAGGTGTCATTGTGACGTGCTATCCAAGATTGGGATATGAGTCACAGTTGAGAGCAACCTAAGTCAGTAACCGAAGTACGTAGCTTTCTGGGCTTAGCTGGTTATTATCAGAGATTTGTGGAAGGATTTTCTCGAATCGCTACTCCGTTAACTCAGCTGACTCAGAAAGATACAAAATTCGTATGGAGTGAGGAATGCGAGAAGAGTTTCCAAGAACTCAAGAGGAGACTCATTTCGGCACCTGTTCTGACAATACCATCTGGTTCGGATGGATTTGTTATCTACAGCGATGCTTCAGGCAAAGGGTTAGGATGTGTTCTCATGCAACATGGGAAAGTCATAGCCTATGCCTCACAACAACTCAAAGAATATGAGAGGAATTATCCTACTCATGATTTGAAGTTGGCAGCAGTCGTTTTTTGCGTTGAAGATCTGGAGACACTACCTGTATGGGGAGAAAGTGGAGATCTATACAGATCATAAAAGCCTCAAATATTTCTTCACCCAAAAGGAACTCAACATGCGGCAGCGACGTTGGCTCGAGCTGTTGAAAGATTACGATCATACCATCCAATATCATCCTGGAAAAGCAAACGTAGTAGCTGACGCATTGAGTAGAAGATCATATGCGGGTACGAGTGCAATGTTTTTAACACAAAGGCCCATTTTGTATGACTTGCAAAGGATGGAGATAGAGATGAAGGCTCCAAGTACCCACATGATGATATCAAATATACGAGTAGAACCGACTTTAATCGATAAAGTTAAAGCTGCTCAAGCTACGGATATAGAGCTGATGCGTATGAAGAAGAAAGTGCAAGAAGGTGCTATTCCAGAAGCAAGAATCGATGAAGAAGGAATACTTCGAGTCAACTCCAGACTTTGTGTTCCTAACGATTTTGACTTGAAGCATAGAATAATGATGGAGGCACACAACACACCGTTTGCAATCCATCCTGGGAGTACCAAAATGTATCACGATCTTCGACATACATTTTGGTGGAGCAATATGAAAAGAGAGATCGCGGAGTTTATCTCGAGATGTTTAACTTGTCAACGTGTAAAAGCGGAGCATCAAGTACCAAAGGGTCCATTGCAACCACTTGAGATTCCGAAATGGAAGTGGGAACACATTACTATGGATTTTGTTACGGGTCTTCCCAAGGTTTCTCAAGGCATAGATGCGATTTGGGTTATTGTTGATAGATTAACCAAGTCCGCTCATTTCTTGCCGATACGTGAGACTTATTCCCTTGAACGTCTTGCTAGTATGTACGTGAACGAGATTGTGAGATTGCATGGCATGCCAGTATCCATAGTTTCGGATCGTGACCCAAGATTCACTTCACGATTTTGGGTTAGCTTGCAGAAAGCTATGGGCACGGATTTACGATTCAGTTCGGCATACCATCCTCAAACGGACGGACAATCAGAGAGGACTATTCAAACTCTTGAAGATCTATTAAGACTTTGTGTCCTAGATCTCAAAGGGAGTTGGGATAAGTACCTACCATTGGTGGAATTCTCCTACAACAACAGTTATCAGGCGAGCATAGGTGTGGCTCCATTCGAGGCGTTGTATGGAAGAAAATGTCGTTCTCCAGTATGCTGGGACGAGGTGGGTGAAGCAACATTGTTGGGACCAGAGTTGGTACGCATTACTACAGAGAAGATCCAAACGATTCGACAACGTATACAAACGGCACAGGATCGACAAAAGAGTTATGCGGATCTTCATCGGAAGGACGTGGAATTTAATATTGGGGATCATGTATTATTACGTGTTGCACCATGGAAGGGAGTTACAAGATTTGGGAAGAGAGGAAAGCTCAATCCAAGATTTGTTGGTCCATTTGAGATTCTTGAGCGAATAGGAAATGTGGCATATAGACTCGCATTACCTCCAAGCATGTCTCGTGTTCATAATGTTTTTCACATATCTATGCTTCGTAAATATGTTAAAGACCCGAACCACATTATTGAGTTAGAACCAGACGAGATAGCTGAAGATTTAACGTACGAGGAGGTACCTGTTAAGATCTTGGATAGGAAAGAGCATGTCCTACGCACGAAGGTTATACCACAAGTTAAGGTTTTGTGGAGAAACCATGCTATTGAAGAAATGACCTGGGAGTTGGAATCAGAAATGAAAGCGAGGTATCCTCACCTTTTTGAAACATCAGGTACGTACGTCAATTTCGAGGACGAAATTTCATAAGGAGGGGAGGTTGTAAGACCCCAACTTATTAATGAATAAAATCAAATTTTCTCTAAATATTATTGTGAATAATAAGGGGCTAATTTGATATAATACTTTGGTTATGGGTGAAATGTGCAAATTTTGCAAAATAAGCAAGTGGTTATAAAATATTCATTTTGTCGGGAATATTCGTTTGGTCGTGGAATATTCTTGCTGTCGGGGAATATTCGTACGACGGCGCAGCCTTGTGTGGGCCCCATAACGGAAAGCGATTGGATGAAGAAAACGACAAGTATAAGTTGTTTATAAATAACGGCGTAGTTGTTACCGTTAATACTGTTGGAATACCCGGTGGTTAAAATACAGTAGCACACGGTATTGCACCAATTATTGATTCTTACGTAAGAAGGCACTACTCAATAATTGTTACAGTAGTTATTGTTCAATATTTTATTTTATTGATTCAATAATTGTTGCGTTGATATTTTATATTATTGTTGTTTCAATAATTGTTGCTGCACAGTATTTTCCATTATCAGATCAATAATTCATATTATTTGAATAATATTATTAGATAACATTATTGGCAATGTCTAGAAAGTTCTGTCTAAGGAGAGGTTTGGTCATCTAATTGCGCGCCAGTAAGGAGAAATCCTTATTGGAAAGCCCCCTCTTTCCTGGGAACGGCCTGGTTGTCATAAATGTGATTCTGTAATATTATTTGTGAATAATTAATTATTGATTCATATGATAAGGAAATATTTATTTTATGTGGATATAAATGAGGGATATATTTTTGTGGTTAAAAATGAAGGAGTTAATGTTGAGATTTTTATCAGTATTGTTGTCGGAATGGAGGTATTAAAAATCAAATCAAGGTTTTTGAGAAATATTGCGGGTGTTATAATTTTTAATCCGACCGTTGCATCGTGGTAATTTTTGGATATGTTATACATATATAAGTTGAGTATATGTCCACAAATTTTGAACCGTTAAAAATGAACGTATGATTTATAATGAATTTTACAAAATGACTGGTTCAAAAATTGTTGAATTTTCGGAGTTTATCATTTTGATGGAAAATTCTAGAATTGGTGGGCCCCACTTGTGGTTGGTGAAGAAATGTGCTGAATTATATTTCAAATGTGGTAGGTGGGAATAGTAGCAGGTAAAGCCATCAGGTTGCAGGTCAAACCTACTAAAATTTTCCTATAAATAGAGGGCTAAGTTAGAATTGAAAATCACACCAGAAACAAGTTTTCTCTCTTTCTCTCTCTAGATTATTGAGTGTATTTTGTGAGTATTTAGATACTTTGAGAGTTTCTATTCATCAGAGCAAGTTTCTTTCAGCCTTATACCGTATTCCGACCAGAAGTACTGATATTTTGAGGTAAGGGGTATTATTTATTTCATATTCTGAAGAGATATTATTTTCGTATTCGTATGAATATTATTTTTGTTCAATATTCATAAGAAATTTTATTTCGTTCAATATTCGCAAGAATATTATATTCGTTTAATATTCGTAATGAATATTATTTTCGTTTAATATTCGTAAGGGATATTATTTTCTTCTAAATGATATTATTTTCTTCAATATCATTATGCTGAAATATTGATATGAGTTTTTATCAAATTTGGAACTTTTTGTGTCGGGGTTACTATTCATGTATACGGCACTATTCACGTATACGGCACTATTCACGAATACGGCACTATTCACCGAAAAATAAAATTTTTCCTTTTTGTCCAAGATGTCTATTATGGTTACTATCTTTGATTGTATCCATGTTTTGATCTTTATTTTTGAATTCTGCTTCACAATTGATTATTATGAAGTATTATTGATCTTGGATAAACTGTTATACGAATCCCTACTATTTGTCCTTCTGTCTCATTGGATTCGTTCTCTTTAAGATATTTTTCATCATCCTCAGTCCTAAATGATGATATTAATGAATATCTTTGGCCTGTAGTGCAAAGATGTATGATTACTTGATGAATATCTTTGGCCTGTAGTGCAAAGATGAACAGGTGTTGAGATGAACATGACTGACAGGTGATACAAATGAATATCTTTGGCCTGTAGTGCAAAGATGAATATTTGGATAAAGATGATTATTAATTGATGTTACAGGGATAAAATATTGATGATGGACTTTTAAATCTTAGAAGATAGTAGAATTCTTTCTCTACTTGACTCTTCTAATGGTTTGCTGTTTCCGCTGCAGTTGTTGATCTAAAACTTGTTGTCGATTATATTCTATCAGATTTTTCCCTGTTGAAGACTAACGATAATTTGTTTGTATATTATCTTAGTCATAATATTCTTTACTGGGCTAGTTGAGCTCACCCTTTTCCTTTTTGTTCCATTTTTCTTCTCAGGAGGTGAGAACATAGCAGGATCTAGTCGGGGTATGGAGTGATGGTTCTAGAAAGATGTTTTAGCAGTCCTCACTATTTCTGTAAAATAGTGTTTGAATAATTGTAATGAGGATTTATTTGAGTGTGGATATTGTCTAGAAGATAATATTTGTATTTAAACTCACAGTATGTGTTGTCGTATTTTGCACGACAATTGTATTATTGAAGTTGTAGTTTGCTTTCTGTACCATGTATTTGGCGACTCAGAATGAGTGTTGTATACCTATTTTGGGGGCGTCACAGTTGGTATCAGAGCTTAGGGATATGATTCCTGGCTGAGATGTGAGACAAGAACTAGGAGGGGAGAGACGGGGAATTCCTTCACTAGTATGACTTGACTAAGTTTATTTAGTGTTTATTTGGTCGGTCAGAGTATAGGGATAATATATGACATGACTATTAACCCTTGTTTTATGGCAGTATTTAAGAATGGCAGCTGAGAACGTTAATAATGGAGTAAATCAGACCGTGGAGACACCTTTGATCACCACCCAGGGGAACGTGCAACAGGAAGGCAATATTCCTCCTGTAAACAACGTTACCGAGCAAACGATGAATGATGGAATGTTTAGGAGCTTTTTGCAGTTCATGCAAAATCAGACGAGGGAGACTCGTGTGCAGAATACTGGTGAAAATGATAACAACGCGCGGTTTGTCACAGCTAAGCAGTTCAAAGAATTGGGACCACCAGAATTTAAGGGAAAGCCGGATCCGATCATGGCGGAAACGTGGGTCAAGCAAATTACCAAGATATTTGATGTCTTGGGATGCACGGAGGAACAGAAGGTTCCATTCGTCACATTTATGTTCCGCGGTGAGGCAGACTACTGGTGGGAGTCTGTGAAGCGTACCCAGCCTGACGCACTCAACATGTCCTGGGAAACATTTCAAAAACTGTTCAATGACAAGTACTTTCCTGAAAGTATTCGTCATATGAAGGAGGTTGAGTTTATTAGACTAGAATAAAACAACATGACGGTGTCCCAGTACGAGGCGAAGTTTGCAGAGTTATCCAGGTTTGCACCTCATTTGGTCGAAAATGAGGAACGAATGACAAGGATGTTTCTGAGAGGTCTAAAACTCGAGATTCGACAATATCTTATCTCTCATAAATTTTCTTTATATTCAGATGTTGTAAACAGGGCTCAATTATTAGAGCGAGATAATGAGTATGTGCAACCGAGGGACCACAACCAGGGTCATACCGGTGGCGGCAGTCATCGAAGCAATGAAAACCAGCAGGGAGGAAAATATTCGGACAAAAGCGGTAACCACTCTGGTGGTAATCGTGGTCGTGATAATAGAAGGAGCGAGTCGGGAGGAGATTTCAAGAAGAGAAGGTACAACAATGATAATGTGAAGACGTCAGCACAAACATCAACTGTTTCTAGGGGAGGAGAACGACCATCGGTCGTATGTTACAAATGTGGGAAAGAGGGACATATCAGCCCAAACTGCCCACAACAATCCAAGGTATGTTATAACTGTGAAAAGGAAGGTCATATAGCTCGAGAGTGTTCTGTAGCAAAACCAAGTTCAGCGGGGATGGTGACTCCAAAAGTTATCCCGGATAAGTCGAAATCAGCGGTTCCTGGAAGGGCGTTTGTCGTTACTGGTCAAAACGCGAGGAACCCGAACGAGGTGATCACGGGTAAGCTAATCTTGAATTCTTGCGAAGTTTATACTTTACTAGATACCGGTTCTACCCATTCTTTTATCTCTCCTGCTTGTGCTCAACGTTTAAACTTGACTCCGGAGAAATTGGACTTTAACTTATCTGTTGAAACTCCGTTGGGTGAAACCTTCGTTACATCTACAGTTTATAAATCTTGCATGATCCAAGTTGGCACTATCACATTACCTGTTGATCTTATCTCTTTAAAGATACTTGCTTTTTCTTTCTCCGCTGGTTATCATTGTTCTGATGACTGTTGTCACTGATATGATCCTGGTTGTGGTCCCTCAGTTGACCGTACTCGTTATCTCGCTCTAATAATTGAGCCATGTTGACAATATCTGAATAGAGAAAAAATTTATGAGAAATGAGATATTGACGTATGCCGGGTTTCAAACCTCTCAGAAACATCCTCGTCATACGTTCCTCATTCTCCACCAAATGAGGTGCAAACCTGGACAACTCTGCAAACTTTGCCTCGTACTGAGATACCGTCATATTATTCTGCTCTAATCTAATAAACTCTACCTCCTTCATATGACGAATACTTTCAGGAAAGTACTTATCATTGAACAGTTTCTGAAATATCTCCCAAGACATGCTGAGTGCGGCTGGATGGGTACGCTTCACAGACTCCCACCAGTAGTCTGCCTCGCCACGAAACATAAAGGTGGCGAATGGAACCTTCTGTTCTTCCGTGCATCCCAAGACATCGAATATCTTGGTTGTAAGACCCCGAATTTTATGAAATAAAAGTATTCAATTTTTCTTATAATTACTATTTAGTAAATGGTTAAATTGATAAATATTAAAGTTAAGGGTGATATATGAATTTTTTTCGGAATACACAAGTGGTTATAAAATATTCATTGTTGTCGGGGAATATTCGCTTGGTCGTGAAATATTCTTACTGTCGGAGAATATTCGTACGACGGCGCAGTCTTTTGTGGGCCCCATAACGGAAAGCGATTGGATGAAGAAAACGACAAAAATAAGTTGTTTATAAATAACGGCGTAGTTGTTATCGTTAATACTGTTGGAATACCCGGTGGTTAAAACACAGTAATACGCATTGTTGCACAGTAGCACACGGTATTAAACCAATTATTGATTTTTACGTAAGAAGGCATTAATCAATAATTATTACAGTAATTACTGTTCAGTATTTTATTTTATTGATTCAATAATTGCTGCGTTGATATTTTATATTTCTGTTATTTTAATAATTGTCACTACACAGTATTTTCTATTATTGGAGCAATAATTCATATTATCTTAATAATATTATTAGATAACATTATTGGCAATGGCTACAAAGTTCTGTCTAAGGAGAGGTTTGGTCATCTAATTGCGCGCCAGTAAGGAGAGATCCTTATTGGAAAGCCCCCTCTTTCCTGGGAACTGCCTGGTTGTCATTATTGTGATTCTGTAATATTATTTGTGAATAGTTAATTATTGATTTATATGATGAAGAAAATATTTATTTTATGTGGATATAGATGGAGAAAATTTTTTTAAAGTGACAATTGTTAAAAATTGATATTTTATCTTTTTTTGATAAAATAATTCATTTAAATATATTATTTTAATAATATATTAATGGTGATATTTTTATAATGAATGTGGGATATATGAATAAATGAGGAAGAAGAGTATTTTTGTTGGATTAAATGTTTAACACATGTTTTGTGTGTTGGTGGACACAATTCTTGACCGAAAATTTATTATTGACTGTAAAATCGCCCGTTTGTGGATTTCGGTCAATTTCTGTTTGGAATTTAGAAAAACTTTCTTCTGCAAAGTTGTAGAGAATTGAATTTCCTATAAAAACTCGCGAGATTCGAATTTTCTGATAAAAGGGCTATTTATTACGAATTATTGAAGTTCCGAATTATTGAGTCTGAATTAATTTTTGTTACAAAAATTGTTTAAAACATGTTTTGCATTTTTGGTGCATTTGTGTGAAAAATATGTTTTTGATGTGGTGGGCTACGGAAAATTTGGTTATAAATATATTATTATATTCAATTTTCTACTTTGGTGTTCTAAGCAATTTCCTATAAATATGTGCTTAGGTTAGAATTGAAAATCGCACCAGAAACTGAAGTTTTCTCTCTATTTCTCTCTCTATATATCGAGCGTATTCTTGTGAGTATTTTGATATCTTGAGTGTTGCTATACGGTGCAAGTTCATTCAGCGTTATTCTAGTCAGAAGTACTGCTCTTTTGAGGTAAGGGATAGTAAGGGATTGTAAGGGATAGTAAGGGATGTTATTTCTTCTTAAATGATATTATTTTCTTCAATATCATTATGCCGAAGTATTGATCTGAACTTTTTATTAAATTTGGAACTTTTCATGTCGGGGTTACTATTCATGAGTTACTATTCATGAGTTACTATTCACGAGTTACTATTTATGAGTTACTATTCATGAGTTACTATTCACGAGTTATTATTCATGAGTTACTATTCACGAGTTACTATTCATGAATTACTATTTACGAGTTACTATTCATGAGTTACTATTCATGGGTTACTATTCACGAGTTACTATTCATGACAAAATTGGTTTCTTTTTCTAACCAAATTATAGTTGATTTATGAATATTACTCTTGAGATTAAAATTATATGTTGATCATATTATTTTTTTATCATATATAACATTTTTATAACCCTAATGATGATATTTCTCTTTGACTTGAGTGTAAAGATGGGTAGATTATTGGTATGATCATGACTAGGGTTCTCTTTGTCCAGTAGTGAAAAGTTGAATTGTGACTGGTATGATCATGACCATTGAATTTATAATTGAATATCTTTAGCTTAAGTGCAAAGGTGAAATGATCAACATGGTTATAATTATTGGTTATATAAATTCTGAAATGATTATATATTTCTTTGAGATAATAATATATTTGGCCTGTAGTGCAAATATGAACTATTGAGGAATATCTTTGGCCTGTAGTGCAAAGATGAGTTGTTGATGAATATCTTTGGCCCGTAGTGCAAAGATGACTTGTTGTTGAATATCTTTGGCATGTAGTGTAAAGATGAACTGTTGATGAATATCTTTGGCCCGTGATGCAAAGATGAATTTATTAGTATGATTATGAACAGGAACTGTGATTTGGTATAACCATGATCTTTGATATTTCAGGTAAAGACAGGTGATGAAAATTTTCGTCTTGGATACGAAATTTAGAATCACAATTATGATTATGAATTATTCACATGATTGTGGACAGGAACTGTTGATTGATGTTACAGGGTTAAAACATTATTGGTGGATTTTTAACGTGGAGAATATAATAGACTTTATAGTCTATTTGACTCTTCTAATGGATTGCTCATTCCGCTGCAACTATGGTTGAAAATTTTTATCATCTACC
Source organism: Panax notoginseng (assembly GCA_016801055.1). Lineage (NCBI taxonomy): Eukaryota > Viridiplantae > Streptophyta > Magnoliopsida > Apiales > Araliaceae > Panax > Panax notoginseng. The sequence goes on along the minus strand of CM029016.1, from coordinate 225,243,661 downwards.
ATATGTTCTAAATCTCTGATTTAATTACTGTTGAAGACTATTGATAATTTATCTTTAGTCATGATATTCTTTACTGAGCTAGTTGTGCTCACCCTTTTGCTTCACAATTCCTTTCAGGTAATAAAAGTGCAGCTGGGTCGAGCGAGGGATAACAAGGGAATAGAACGGTGGTCTATAGATATTGAGGGTGAGGTGAATTTAATTTGGAAGGGTGTTTTGCCACTATCTTATAGGATGTATAATGACATACAACCTCGTGTCATCATAAGACAAGATTGTGCTCATCCACTTACTGAGTATATCTACCAGCACTACCTATATGATATTGGAGTCTATCTGAAATATAACTCCCAATTAGAGACAGTGGAGATAATGATATGTCAAGAGAAGACTCGCCATTGGGAAGAATATGATAGTAATCTTCTCATTTTTCTTTGGGGTTTATTGGGTCAACCAAGGATAATTCTGTGGCCATATGATATCTATCATAACCTAGAAGCATGGTCTCCCACGTACGAGGGTTTCCTTGAGCACTTCCCAAAGATTTTAATTTCTAAAACAGTTTTTGACTGTACCTTTATGTAAGGTGTCATAGTGACGTGCTACACAAGTTGGTGTCCAGAGTCACAGTTGGTATATTTTAGTATCAAAACTCACAACATATGTGTTGTTGTATTTTGCACGACAATTGTTGTAATAGAGTTGTAGTTATTTTCTGTACCATGTATTTGGCGACTCAGAATGGGTTGGATGGATTGGACCTATTTTGGGGGCGTTACATTGGTAATTTGCTTGACCCACGTTTTCGCCATGATCGGATCTGACTTTCCCTTAAATTCTGGTGGTCCCAATTCTTTGAACTGTTTGGCTGTGACAAACCGTGAATTGCTATCATTTCCTCCTGTATTTTGAACACGAGTCTCCCTTGTCTGGTTTTGCATGAATTGCAAAAAACTTTTAAACATTCCATCATTCATCATCTGCTCATTGGTGTTGTTCACAGGAGGAACATTGACAGCATGTTGCACGTTCTCCTCGTTGGTAAGCATCGGTGTCTCCACGGTCTCATTTACTCCACTGTTAACATTCTCAGTCGACATTCTCAAATACTGTCATAAAACAAGGGTTAATTAAATAAATTAACAAATCACATAATACCCCTATATTATGACTGACCAATAAATAAGCTTAGGTAGGACACACTAGCAAAGGATTTATTCGTCTCTCCCCTCCTAGTTCTATTCCCCGATCTCCGCCAGAGATCATATCCCTAAGCTCTGATACCAACTGTGACGCCCCCAAAATAGGTATACAACACCTATTCTGAGTCGCCAAAATACATGGTACAGAAACAACTACATCTTTATTATTACAACACAAGAACTGTGAGTTTAAATACAAATATTGTCATCTAGACAATATCCACACTCAAATAAGTCCTCATCACAATTATTGATACATTATTTCACAAAAATGGTGAGGACTACTAAAATAACTTCTAGAACCATCATTCCATACCCCGACTAGTACTCGCTACATTCTCGCCTCCTGAGAAAAATGGAACAAAAAGGAAAAGGGTGAGCTCAACTAGCCCAGTAAAGAACATTATGACTAAGATAATACAGAACAAATTATCGTTAGTCTTCAACAGGGAAAAATCTAATAGAATACAATAGACAACAAGTTTTAAATCAATAACTGCAGCGGAAACCGCAAACCATTAGAAGAGTCAAGTAGAGAATGAGTTCTACTATCTTCTAAGATTTAAAAGTCCATCATCAATATTTTATCCCTGTAACAACAATCAATAACCATCTTTAATCAAATATTCATCTTTGCACTACAGGCCAAAGATATTCATTTGTATCACCAGTCGGTCATGTTCATCTCAACACATGTTCATCTTTGCACTACGGGCCAAAGATATTCAGTAATATCATCATTTAGGACTGAGGATGATGAAAAATATCTTAAAGAAAACGAATCCAGTGAAACAAAATAACAAATATTAAGGATTCGTATTTCGATTTATCAATGTCCAAAAATACCTTATAATTATTCATAGTGAAGTAGAATTCAAGAATGATCAAAACATGGATACAATCAAAGCTAGTACCCAGAATAGATATTTTGGACGAAAAGAAGAAAATTTTATTTTTCGGTGAATAGTAACTCGTAAATAGTAACTCGTGAATAGTAATTCATGAATAGTAACCCCGACGTGAAAAGTTCCAAATTTGATAAAAATTTCTAACCAATATTTCGGCATAATGATATTGAAGAAATAATATCATTTTTGAATAAAATAACATCCCTTACCTCGTAAAGACAGTACTTCTGGTCGGAATACCGGTATAAGGCTGAAAGACACTTGCTCTGATGAATAAAAACTCTCAAAGTATCTAAATACTCACAAAATACACTCAATAATCTAGAAAGAGAAAGAGAGAAAACTTGTTTCTGGTGTGATTTTCAATTCTAACTTAGCCCTCTATTTATAGGAAAATGTTAGCACGCCGAAGCAGACTTAACCTGCAACCTGATGGCTTTACCTGCTACTATTCCCACCCACCACATTTGAATAAAAATCTCAGCACATTTCTTCACCAACCAAGAGTGGGCCCACCAATTCTAGAATTTTCTACCAAAATGATTAACTCTAAAAATTCAACAATTTCTGAACCAGTCATCTCGTAAAATTCATAATAAATTATACATTCATTTTTAACGGTTCAAAATTTGTGGACATATACTCAACTTATATATGTATAACAGATCCAAAAATTACCACGATCCAACGGTCGGATTAAAAATTATAACCCCCGCAAAATATCTCAAAAACCCTGATTTTTAATACCTCCATTCCGACAAAAATACTGATAAAAACCTCAACATTAACTCCTCCATTTTTAACCACAAAAATATATCCCTCATTTATATCCACAAAAATAAATATTTCCTTATCATATGAATCAATAATTAATTATTCACAAATAATATTACAGAATCACATTTATGACAACCAGACCGTTTCCAGGAAAGAGGGGGCTTTCCAATAAGGATTTCTCCTTACTGGCGCGCAATTAGATGACCAAACCTCTCCTTAGACAGAACTTTCTAGACATTGCCAATAATGTTATCTAATAATATTATTCAAATAATATGAATTATTGATCTGATAATGTGAAATACTGTGTAGTGACAATTATTGAAACAACAGTAATATAAAATATCAACGCAGCAATTATTGAATTAATAAAATAAAATACTGAACAGTAATTACTGTAACCATTATTGAGTAGTGCCTTCTTACGTAAGAATCAATAATTGGTGCAATACAGTGTGCTACTGTGTAACAACGCGTATTACTGTGTTTTAACCACCGGGTATTCCAACAGTATTAACGGTAACAACTACGCCGTTATTAATAAACAACATATACTTGTCGTTTTCTTCATCCAATCGCTTTCCGTTATGGGGCCCACAAAAGACTGCGCCGTCGTACGAATATTCCTCGACAGGAAGAATATTCCACGACCAAACGAATATTCCCCGACAACAATGAATATTTTATAACCACCTGCTTATTTGAAATATTTGCGCATTTTACCCATAACTAACCTCATTAATCATTTAACACTTACTATTTCAAAATAATAAATAGAGGGAATTTAAATTTCATTTAATAATAATTTGGGGTCTTACAACCTCCCCTCCTTATGAAATTTCGTCCTCGAAATTGACGTACGTACCTGTTGTTTCGAAAAGATGAGGATACCTCGCTTTCATTTCCGTTTCTAACTCCCAGGTCATTTCCTCAATAGCATGGTTTCTCCACAAAACTTTTACTTGTGGTATGACCTTCGTGCGTAGGACATGCTCCTTTCTATCTAAAATCTTGACAGGTACCTCCTCGTACGTTAAGTCTTCAGCTATCTCGTCCGATTCTAACTCAATAACGTGGTCTGGGTCTTTCACATATTTACGTAACATAGATATATGAAAAACATTATGAACATGAGACATACTTGGAGGTAACGCGAGTCTATAGGCCACATTTCCTATTCGGTCAAGAATCTGAAATGAACCAATAAATCGTGGATTGAGCTTTTCTCTCTTCTCAAATCTTGTAACTCCTTTCCATGGAGCCACACGCAACAATACATGATCCCCAATGTCAAATTCTACGACCTTTCGATGAAGATCCGCATAACTCTTTTGTCGATCCTGTGCTGTTTGTATACGTTGTCGAATCGTTTGGATCTTCTCTGTAGTCATGCGTACCAACTCTGGTCCCAACAATCTTGCTTCACCCACCTCGTCCCAGCATACTGGAGAGCGACACTTTCGTCCATATAATGCTTCAAATGGGGCCACACCTATACTTGCCTGATAACTATTATTGTAGGAGAATTCTACCAATGGTAGGTACTTATCCCAACTCCCTTTGAAATCTAGGACACAAAGTCTTAATAGATCTTCAAGGGTTTGAATAGTCCTCTCTGATTGTCCGTCCGTTTGAGGATGGTATGCCGAACTAAATCGTAAATCTGTGCCCATAGCTTTTTGCAAGCTAACCCAAAATCTTGAAGTAAATCTTGGGTCACGATCCAAAACTATGGATACTGGCATGCCATGCAGTCTCACAATCTCATCTACGTATATACGAGCAAGACGTTCAAGGGAATAAGTCTCCCGTATTGGCAAGAAATGAGCAGACTTAGTTAATCTATCAACAATAACCCAAATAGCATTTATGCCTTGAGAAATCGTGGGAAGACCCGTAACGAAATCCATGGTAATGTGTTCCCACTTCCATTTCGGAATCTCAAGTGGTTGCAATGGACCCTTTGGCACTTGATGTTCCGCCTTTACACGTTGACAAGTTAAACACCTCGAGATAAACTTTGCAATCTCTCTCTTCATATTATTCCACCAAAATGTATGTCGAAGATCACGATACATTTTGGTACTTCCAGGATGGATTGCAAATGGTGTATTGTGTGCTTCCATCATGATCTTGTACTTCAAATCAGAATCGTTAGGAACACAAAGTCTGGAGTGGACTCGAAGTATTCCTTCTTCATCGATTCTTGCTTCTGGAATAGCACCTTCTTGCACTTTCTTCTTCATACGCATCATCTCCGGGTCTGTGGTTTGAGCAACTTTAACTTTATCAATTAAAGTTGGTTCTATGTGTATACTTGACATCATCGCACTCGTTCCTGCATAAGATCTTCTGCTCAACGCGTCAGCTACCACGTTTGCTTTTCCAGGATGATATTGAATAGTGTGGTCGTAATCTTTCAACAGCTCGAGCCAACGTCGTTGCCGCATGTTGAGTTCTTTTTGAGTGAAGAAATATTTGAGGCTTTTATGGTCTGAATAAATCTCCACTTTCTCCCCATATAGATAGTGCCTCCAGATCTTTAGCGCGAAAATGACTGCTGCCAACTCTAGATCATGAGTAGGATAATTTCTCTCATATTCTTTAAGTTGTCGCGAGGCATAGGCTATAACCTTTCCACGTTGCATGAGAACACATCCTAGCCCTTTACCTGAAGCATCGCTGTAGATAACAAATCCATCCGAACCAGATGGTATGGTCAAAACAGGTGCCGAAATGAGTCTTCTCTTAAGCTCTTGAAATATCAAGGATATTCCACTAATTTCATAGAGTATAGAAGTCAAAGTTTTAACCAACTGAGTGTAATAAAGAATGGAATAACAAAAGAAATTACCATGCATGCGATAGACCGCACAGGCAGGTTATTCCAACAGAATAATAAATAACTGAACCAGGTCCGGCGTAAAACGCACAGACAGAATATTCTGACAGAATAATAAAGAATGGAACCAGGTCCGGCGTAAACACACAGACAGGATATTCCGACAGAATAATAAAGAATGGAATAACAACAGAAATCACCAGGTATACGGTAATCCGCGTATACAGGTTATTTCAACAGAATAATTAATGGAACCAGGTCAGGCGAAATTCACATCGACAGGATATTCCGACAGAATAATAAAGAACGGAATAATATAAGAATTTCACCATGTATGCGGTCCTTCGTATAAACAGGTTATCCCAACATAATAATAAAGAATGGAATAACAGAAGGATTTCACCAAGTATAGGGGAGTGCGCGTATACAGGTTGTAAGACCCCGAATTTTATGAAATAAAAGTATTCAATTTTTCTTATAATTACAATTTAGTAAATGGTTAAATTGATAAAAAAATTAAAGTTATGGGTGAAATGTGAAAATTGTTCAAAATAAACAAGTGGTTATAAAATAATTATTGTTGTCGGGGAATATTCGTTTGGTCGTGGAATATTCTTTCTGTCGGGGAATATTCGTACGGCGGCGCAGCTATTTGTGGGCCCCATAACGAATAATTGTCGGGTGAAGGAAAATGACAAATTTGAGTTTTTACAAATAACGGCGTAGTTGTTACCGTTAACACTGTTAAAATACCCGGTGGTTAAAATACAGTAATACGCGTTATTGCACAGTAGCACACGGTATTGCATAGTATTTTTGAAATTATTGATTCTTGCGTAAGAAGGCACTACTCAATAATTGTTACAGTAATTACTGTTTAATATTTTATTTTATTGATTCAATAATTGCTGCGTTGATATTTTATGTGACGCCCCCAAAATTAGGTATACATCACCCATCTTGGGTCGTCAGATACATAGTACAGAATACAAATACAACTGATTAATACATCTGTCGTGTACAATACGACAAAACATAAACTGTGAGTTTGAATACAAATATTATCTTCTAGAGAGTATTCATACTCAAAATGAGTCCTCATTACATTTATTAACACACCATTACATAGAATAGTGAGGACTACTAACTAATACTATCATTCGGACCATCACTCCGTACCCCGACTTGTCCCAGCTACGTTCTCATTTCCTGAAGAGAACAGTGAAAGAAAGGGTGAGCTCAACTAGCCCAGTAAGAAATATTATGACTAAGATAATGCAGAATAAATTATCATTAGCCTTCAACAATGTTAAACTGATAAAATATAATAGACATCAAGTTTAACTGTAGCGGAACAAGCAATCCATTAAAAGAGTCAAGTAGAAAATAAACTCTACTATCTTTTATGATTTAAAAGATTTTCCAACACTGTGATCGCTGAGACTCAGCTTAATAAAATAATCCACATCATCGAATCACCCCTGCACTACGGCCAAGGATATTCGTATATTCATTAATGGTCATGATCATGCCAACAACTGTCCATCAATGCACTACGGGCCAATGAGGACTTTTACCACATCATTTGTAACATTACGGTCATGATTATACCGAATAATCCCTGGTCATAATCATACCAAGTCCATCTATGCACTACAGGCCACAGATGACTTTCAACATTTTATAAACATGAGGATGATGACAATGATATAAGAATTCAATAAAACAAGTTCAAGAATTAATTTATCCAGGAATTAACAACGTCCAAATTGTCAACATGATACTGCATTGTGGAGTAAAATTCAAGAATGCTTAGAAGAATATTTTCTTGAAAAGATACTGGATGAAACGCAACTATCAAGGATATTCCACAAATTTCATGGAGTATAGAAGTCAAAACTTAACCAACTGAGTACAATAAAGAATGGAATAACAAAAGAAATCACCATGCATGCGATAGACCGCACAGACAGGTTATTCCAATAGAATAATAAATAATGGAACCAGGTCCGGCGTAAACGCACAGACAGGATATTCCGACAGAATAATAAATAATGGAACCAGGTCCGGTGTAAAACACACAGACAGGATATTCCAACAGAATAATAATAAAAACGGAACCAGGTCCGGTGTAAAACACACAGACAGGATGTTCCAACAGAATAATAAACGAAACCAGGTCCGGTGTAAAACACACAGACAGGATGTTCCAACAGAATAATAACAGAATGTCACCAAGTATAGGGTAGACCGCGTATACTGGTTATTCCAACAGAATAATAACGAATGGAATAACAGAAGTTCTCTTCATGAATATAAAAGAAATAATATTCCCTACCTTAAAAGAACTGGATATTGGAAAAGTGATGTAGCAGAATACTTTTATTCTCTCTCTCTTATTCTCTCTATACTTTCTCTCTCTATAGCTTGAATGAATTCGTGAAAAATAATGAAGCCCTAGGCCTCTATTTATAGAAAAACTGAGGGTGGCTCTTGGTCTTAACGAAGGGTCAAATGACTCTTGGTCTTAACGAAGGGTCAAATGACTCTTGGTAATATTGAAGGGACAACTACTATTGACGAAAGTAATTACTATTAACCAAGGTAAATACTATTGACGAAGGTAATTACTATTGACCAAGGTAAATACTATTGACCAAGGTAAATACTATTGACGAAGGTAATTACTATTGACCAAGGTAAATACTATTGACGACGGTAATTACTATTGACGACGGTAATTACTATTGACAACGGTAATTACTATTGACGAAAAGACTCTTAGATGATGACATATGGCCCCCCATAAAATAACCAAACTTACCACAACGTCTCAATAATATAACATATTATACAGATGATACTATGACAATAATTTAAGAGATATGATGCAGCAATTACTGTAGCAATAATTAAGTATAGCTGAGTGACTTCTCACGTAAGCATCAATAATCAATACCGTGTGCTACTATGCAACCACGCGTATTACTGTACTTTTACTACCGAGTAGTTCAACAGTTTTAACGATTTTAACGTAATACCTCAGCTGTTATTTTTATAGAAAGATAATTTTGTCGTTTTCTCAATCCGACAATAATTCCGTTGTGGGGTCCACCAATGATTGTGCCGTCGTACGAATATTCCCCGACAAAAAGAATATTTCCCGACCAAACGAATATTTTATAACAACTTGCTTACTTTGCAAAATTTATAAATATTACCCACAACTATAACATTATATCAAATTAACTCCATAATATTCAAAAATGATATTTATAGAAAATTCATCTTTATTTATAAAAATTGGGGTCTTACAACCTCCCCTTCTTATGAAATTTCGCCCTCGAAATTAGGGTACGTACCTGGTATGTCGAAGAGGTAAGGATACCTTGATTTCATTTCAGATTCTAACTCCCAAGTCATTTCCTCAACATCGTGGTTTCTCCACAAAACTTTGACTTGAGGTATAACCTTGGAGCGTAGAATATGTTCCTTCTTATCCAAGATTTGAACAGGAACTTCTTCATACGTCAAATCCTCCGCTATTTCGTCCGGTTCTAACTCAATAATGTGGTTCGGGTCTTCCACATATTTGCGTAACATGGATATGTGGAAAACGTTATGAACACGAGACATACTTGGCGGTAAAGCGAGTCTATAAGCCACAGTTCCTACTCGATCGAGGATTAAAAATGGACCGATGAATCGAGGATTGAGCTTTCCTCTCTTTCCAAATCTCGTAACTCCTTTCCATGGAGCAACACGTAAGAACACATGATCTCCTACATCAAATTCCACGTCCTTTCGATGAAGATCAGCATAACTCTTTTGTCGATCTTGTGAGGTTTTTATACGTTGTCGGATCGTTTGAATCTTTTCTGTAGTCATACGTACCAACTCCGGTCCCAACAACGTTGCTTCGCCCACCTCATCCCAGCATACTGGAGAACGACATTTTCTTCCATACAATGCTTCGAATGGAGCCATGCCAATACTTGCTTGATAACTGTTGTTGTAGGAAAACTCCACCAATGGTAAGAACTTGTCCCAACTTCCCTTGAAGTCAAAGACACAGAGTCTTAATAGATCTTCAAGAGTTTGAATAGTCCTCTCTGATTGTCCGTCCGTCTGAGGATGATATGCTGAACTAAATCGTAACTCCGTGCCCATAGCTTTTTGTAAACTAACCCAAAATCGTGAAGTGAATCTTGGGTCTCGATCAGAAACTATGGATACTGGCATACCATGCAGTCTTACAATCTCGTTTATGTACATACGAGCAAGACGTTCAAGTGTATAAGTTTCTCGTATCGGTAAGAAATGAGCAGACTTGGTCAATCTATCAACAATGACCCAAATCGCATCAATACCTTGAGAAACCCTAGGAAGACCGGTAACGAAATCCATGGTAATGTGCTCCCACTTCCATTCTGGAATTTCAAGTGGTTGCAATGGACCTTTTGGTACTTGATGCTCCGCTTTGACTCGTTGACAAGTTAGACACCTTGAGATAAACAACGCTATCTCTCTCTTCATATTGCTCCACCAAAATGTATGACGAAGATCATGATACATTTTGGTACTTCCAGGATGGATTGCAAACGGTGTGTTGTGCGCCTCCATCATGATTTCATACTTTAAATCAGGGTTGTTAGGAACACAAAGTCTGGAGTTGACTCGAAGTATTCCTTCTTCATCGATTCTTGCTTCCGGCATAGAACCTTCTTGCACTTTCTTCCTCATACGCATCAGCTCCAGGTCTGTAGCTTGAGCAGCTTTAACTTTATCGATTAAAGTCGGTTCTACTCGTATATTCGCCATCATCACATGGGTCCCTGGAGTCTTCAACTCTATCTCCATCCTTTGCAAGTCACACAAAATGGGCCTTTGCGTTGTTAATATTGCACTTGTACCCGCATATGATCTTCTACTCAATGCGTCAGCTACCACGTTCGCTTTTCCAGGATGGTATTGAATGGTATGATCATAATCTTTCAACAGTTCAAGCCAACGTCGTTGTCGCATGTTGAGTTCCTTTTGAGTGAAGAAATATTTGAGGCTTTTATGATCCGTAAAGATCTCCACTTTCTCCCCATACAAGTAATGCCTCCAAATTTTAAGTGCAAAGACAACAGCTGCCAACTCTAGATCATGAGTAGGATAATTCCTCTCATATTCCTTGAGTTGTCTTGATGCATAGGCTATGACTTTTCCATGTTGCATGAGAACGCATCCCAACCCTTTGCTCGAAGCATCACTGTAGATGACAAATCCCTCCGAGCCAGATGGTATTGTTAGAACAGGTGCTGAAATGAGTCTCCTCTTGAGTTCTTGAAAACTCTGCTCACATTCTTCGCTCCAACCAAACTTTGTATCTTTCCGAGTCAGCTGAGTTAATGGAGTAGCGATTCGAGAAAATCCTTCCACGAATCTCCGATAATAACCAGCTAAACCAAGAAAGCTACGTACTTCGGTCACTGATTTAGGTTGCTCCCAGCTTTGAATAGCTTCAATCTTTGCCGGGTCAACCGATATTCCACGACTTGATACTACGTGCCCAAGGAATGCTACCTCTTCCAGCCAGAACTCGCATTTCTTCAACTTGGCATAAAGTTTGTATTCACGAAGCTTTTGGAGTACCAGCCTCAAGTGTTGCTCATGATCTTCACGGCTTTTGGAATAAACAAGGATGTCATCGATAAAGACGACCACAAAGTGATCCAAATATTCCTTGAATACCCTGTTCATCATATCCATGAAGGCAGCAGGAGCATTAGTCAATCCAAAAGACATAACTAAGAATTCATAATGCCCATACCGAGTTCTGAAAGCCGTCTTTGGAATATCCTCAGTTCTAACCTTCAGCTGATGATATCCAGAACGAAGATCGATCTTTGAAAAGAATTGTGCTCCTTGCAACTGGTCAAACAGGTCATCAATACGTGGCAATGGGTACCTATTTTTGATGGTGACATGATTCAACTCCCGATAATCAATACAAAGTCGCATACTCCCATCTTTCTTCTTCACGAACAGAACAGGAGCACCCCAAGGAGAAGTACTAGGACGAATAAAACCAATGTCTAACAATTCCTGCAGTTGGGTCTTTAACTCCTGAAGTTCAATAGGAGCCATTCGATATGGGGCTTTGGAAATGGGTTTTGTACCGGGTTCAAGGTCGATACAAAATTCAATTTCACGCTCTGGGGGTAGGCCAGGAAGTTCTTCAGGGAATACGTCAGGGAATTTATTAACAACAGAAATATCATTCAAAGCTGACGTATTTTTGTTTAGATCTGTGACATGAGCTAAGAAAGCTTGACATCCGTTTTTCAATAAACGAATAGCTTTATGGCTTGAGATGACAGCGATTGATTTTAATGGTTTGGTTGCTTGAATTCGCATAATAGGTCGATTAGGAATATGAAAGCTAACAACCTTACGAAAACAATCAATTTTTGCATAATGAGTAGTTAACCAATCAATCCCTAGAATCACGTCAAATGCAAGTATTTTTAATGAAATCAGATCGATAGGTAATGTGTGGGTACCAACTTGAACCAAACAAGACTTATAAACAGTGGAGGTAATGAAGGTTTCTCCCAACGGAGTTTCCACAGATAAGTCAAAGTCTAATTTCTCCGGAATCAAATTTAATCGATGAGCGCAAGTAGGAGAAATAAAAGAATGGGTTGAACCGGTATCAAATAAAGTATAAACTTCTTTAGAGTTTATAATAAGCTTACCCGTGATGACCTCATTCGGGTTCCTTGCTCTCTGGGAGTTCACAACAAACGCTCTCCCTTGCACAACCGGTTTTGACTTTTCTGGGACGGCTTTTGGTGCCTCCATCCTAGCTGAATTTGTTTTCGGTAAACGACAAAATCGGGCTAAATGACCTTCTCTTCCACAATTATAACATGCTTTGGACGGCATCGCGCAGTTTGGACTGATGTGCCCCTCCCCTCCGCATTTGAAACATATGATAGGTGGTCGTTCTCCTTCCTTAACGACAGGTGCTGGTGCTGACGTCTTTCCATCATTGTTGAATCTCCTCTTCTTGAAATGTCCATTCTTATTGTTTTGGCCCTGATTACCACCGAAGTGGTTACCATTTCTGGCCTGTTGATTCCCTCCACGCTTGTTGTCACCGCTTCGATGACTGCTCTCACTGGTATTATCATTTTGCCGGCTGCTCTCTTTTGGTTGCGTTGTCTCGTTATCGCGCTCCACCAACTGAGCCCTATTTACAACATCTGAATACAAACACAGTTTATGAGAAACAAGATGTTGACGTATCTCCGGCTTCAAACCTCTTAAAAACATCCGCGTCATTCTTTCTTCATTATCCACCAGGTGGGACGCAAACCGGGATAACTCCGCAAATTTTGCCTCGTACTGCGACACGGTCATATTATTCTGCTCCAATTTGATGAACTCCACCTCCTTCATGTGACGAATACTCTCGGGAAAGTATTTGTCGTTAAACAGCTCTTGGAACTTCTCCCAGGACATCTTCAGTGCGGCAGGTTGAGTACGCTTTATCGATTCCCACCAGTAATCTGCCTCTCCTCGCAACATAAAGGCGGCAAAGGGAACCTTTTGCTCCTCGGAGCAACCCAAGACATCAAATATCTTGGTGATCTGCTTTATCCATGTTTCAGCTACAAGTGGTTTGGGTTCTCCCTTAAACTCCGGTGGTCCCAGCTCCTTAAACTGTTTAGCGGTGACCGCCTGAGAGTTTCCAGTATTTCCACCTACGTTGTGGACAGGAGCCGCTTTCACCTGTTGTTGCATGAATTGCATAAAGCCTCTGAACATTTGATCATTCATCATTTGGTCAGTGTTGTTGTTTGCATGAGGATTGACACCTTCCTGATGCACATTATCCTGATTATTGATATGTGGTGAATCAACAGTCGTCTGTGCTCCATTGCTATTCTCAACATTCTCAGATGCCATTTTCAGATACTGCCACAAAATAAAAGTTAATTGATATGTCATATATTATCCTTATATTATGACCGACCAATTAAATACCATGCAAATAAACTTAGGTAGGTCATACTAGCGAAGGAATTCCCCGTCTCTCCCCTCCTAGTTCTATTCTCACATCTTAGCCAGGGATCATATCCCTAAGCTCTGATACCAACTGTGACGCCCCCAAAATTAGGTATACATCACCCATCTTGGGTCGTCAGATACATAGTACAGAATACAAATACAACTGATTAATACATCTGTCGTGTACAATACGACAAAACATAAACTGTGAGTTTGAATACAAATATTATCTTCTAGAGAGTATTCATACTCAAAAGGAGTCCTCATTACATTTATTAACACACCATTACATAGAATAGTGAGGACTACTAACTAATACTATCATTCGGACCATCACTCCGTACCCCGACTTGTCCCAGCTACGTTCTCATTTCCTGAAGAGAACAGTGAAAGAAAGGGTGAGCTCAACTAGCCCAGTAAGAAATATTATGACTAAGATAATGCAGAATAAATTATCATTAGCCTTCAACAATGTTAAACTGATAAAATATAATAGACATCAAGTTTAACTGTAGCGGAACAAGCAATCCATTAAAAGAGTCAAGTAGAAAATAAACTCTACTATCTTTTATGATTTAAAAGATTTTCCAACACTGTGATCGCTGAGACTCAGCTTAATAAAATAATCCACATCATCGAATCACCCCTGCACTACGGCCAAGGATATTCGTATATTCATTAATGGTCATGATCATGCCAACAACTGTCCATCAATGCACTACGGGCCAATGAGGACTTTTACCACATCATTTGTAACATTACGGTCATGATTATACCGAATAATCCCTGGTCATAATCATACCAAGTCCATCTATGCACTACAGGCCACAGATGACTTTCAACATTTTATAAACATGAGGATGATGACAATGATATAAGAATTCAATAAAACAAGTTCAAGAATTAATTTATCCAGGAATTAACAACGTCCAAATTGTCAACATGATACTGCATTGTGGAGTAAAATTCAAGAATGCTTAGAAGAATATTTTCTTGAAAAGATACTGGATGAAACGCAACTATCAAGGATATTCCACAAATTTCATGGAGTATAGAAGTCAAAACTTAACCAACTGAGTACAATAAAGAATGGAATAACAAAAGAAATCACCATGCATGCGATAGACCGCACAGACAGGTTATTCCAATAGAATAATAAATAATGGAACCAGGTCCGGCGTAAACGCACAGACAGGATATTCCGACAGAATAATAAATAATGGAACCAGGTCCGGTGTAAAACACACAGACAGGATGTTCCAACAGAATAATAATAAAAACGGAACCAGGTCCGGTGTAAAACACACAGACAGGATGTTCCAACAGAATAATAAACGGAACCAGGTCCGGTGTAAAACACACAGACAGGATGTTCCAACAGAATAATAAAGAATGTCACCAAGTATAGGGTAGACCGCGTATACTGGTTATTCCAACAGAATAATAACGAATGGAATAACAGAAGTTCTCTTCATGAATATAAAAGAAATAATATTCCCTACCTTAAAAGAACTGGATATTGGAAAAGTGATGTAGCAGAATACTTTTATTCTCTCTCTCTTATTCTCTCTATACTTTCTCTCTCTATAGCTTGAATGAATTCGTGAAAAATAATGAAGCCCTAGGCCTCTATTTATAGAAAAACTGAGGGTGGCTCTTGGTCTTAACGAAGGGTCAAATGACTCTTGGTCTTAACGAAGGGTCAAATGACTCTTGGTAATATTGAAGGGACAACTACTATTGACGAAAGTAATTACTATTAACCAAGGTAAATACTATTGACGAAGGTAATTACTATTGACCAAGGTAAATACTATTGACCAAGGTAAATACTATTGACGAAGGTAATTACTATTGACCAAGGTAAATACTATTGACGACGGTAATTACTATTGACGACGGTAATTACTATTGATAACGGTAATTACTATTGACGAAAAGACTCTTAGATGATGACATATGGCCCCCCATAAAATAACCAAACTTACCACAACGTCTCAATAATATAACATATTATACAGATGATACTATGACAATAATTTAAGAGATATGTTGCAGCAATTACTGTAGCAATAATTAAGTATAGCTGAGTGACTTCTCACGTAAGCATCAATAATCAATACCGTGTGCTACTATGCAACCACGCGTATTACTGTACTTTTACTACCAAGTAGTTCAACAGTTTTAACGATTTTAACGTAATACCTCAGCTGTTATTTTTATAGAAAGATAATTTTGTCGTTTTCTCAATCCGACAATAATTCCGTTGTGGGGTCCACCAATGATTGTGCCGTCGTACGAATATTCCCCGACAAAAAGAATATTCCCCGACCAAACGAATATTTTATAACAACTTGCTTACTTTGCAAAATTTATAAATATTACCCACAACTATAACATTATATCAAATTAACTTCATAATATTCAAAAATGATATTTATAGAAAATTCATCTTTATTTATAAAAATTGGGGTCTTACATTTTATATTATTGTTGTTTCAATAATTGTTGCTGCACAGTATTTTCTATTATCAGATCAATAATTCATATTATTTGATTAATATTATTAGATAGCATTATTGGCAATGTCTAGAAAGTTCTGTCTAAGGAGAGGTTTGGTCATCTAATTGCGCGCTAGTAAGGAGAAATCCTTATTGGAAAGCCCCCTCTTTCCTGGGAACGGCCTGGTTGTCATAAATGTGATTCTGTAATATTATTTGTGAATAATTAATTATTGATTCATATGATAAGGAAATATTTATTTTATGTGGATATAAACGAGGGATATAATTTTGTGGTTAAAAATGAAGGAGTTAATGTTGAGGTTTTTATCAGTATTTTTGTCGGAATGGAGGTATTAAAAATCAGGGTTTTTGAGATATTTTGCGGCGGTTATAATTTTTAATCCGACCGTTGGATCGTGGTAATTTTTGGATATGTTATACATATATAAGTTGAGTATATGTCCATAAATTTTGAACCGTTAAAAATGAACGTATGATTTGTTATGAATTTTAAGAGGTGGCTGATTCGGAAATCAGGTTATAAATCATTTTTGGTGGAAAATTCTAGAATTGGTGGGCCCCACTTGTGGTTGGTGAAGAAATGTGCTGAATTATATTTCAAATGTGGTGGGTGGGAATAGTAGCAGGTAAAGCCATCAGGTTGCAGGTCAAACCTACCAAAATTTTCCTATAAATAGAGGGCTAAGTTAGAATTGAAAATCACACAAAAAACATAAGCTTTCTCTCTTTCTCTCTCTATATTATGAAGCATATTTTGTGAGTATTTAGATACTTTGAGAGTTTCTATTCATCAGTGCAAGTTTCTTTCAGCCTTATACCGATCAGAAGTACTGCTCTTTTGAGGTAAGGGATAGTAAGGGATAGTAAGGGATATTAAGGGATTTTAAGGGTTGTTATGATTTTCAGTTTCGTAATTTTTCTGATCTTCAAAAATTCTGGAAAAATTTGAAATGATATTTTGATGAGTTTTATTGATTGTGTCCAAAAATAGTGATTTTTGGATGTATAGATTGAGAGTTATGAATTTTATGAGAAAAGACTATTTTAAAAGTAACTGCTTATAATTTCTTGTGGTTAACTCCAAAATTGATGAAATTTTTATTGGGAGTACATGTATATGATGGAAGTATACTCTGTTAATTTCAGAATTTTTGGACAAAAGTATAATTTTTGATAAATGTCTAAATATTCGGCTATTTTGGCCATATGAAAAATAGTAAATGACTTTTAAAAATTCTGAGAAAAATATCACTATGGGACTATATTATGCTAAATCCCAGAAAAGAAATATTTTTAGAACTGATTTGGTATTTTTTATGAAAATGGTCTAGTTATGAGTAAATGAATTAAATATGTTTTGTGAGGAAAGAAAATTGAAAAATAGGATTTTATGGCTTGAGAATCCTATATGAGGTATATGCAGATTTTTGATGAGGGTTTTTGGTTATTGGTGATGAAATATTATGAGTTTGGCATTTTAAGATGATTAAATGCATTATTTAGTAAGTGTAAACAATTTAAATAAATTGTTTATAAGCTTAAGAAATGTTATTCTTTCAATATCATTATACCGAAATAATGGTATGTATTTTATTGTGGAATTTCTATCTTTTTGTGTCGGGTTTACTATTCACGAGTTACTATTTATGAGTTACTATTATATATGACATTTTTTATAACCTTGATGTTGAAATTCTCTTTCGCTTGAGTGTAAAGATGGGTAAATTATTGGTATGATCATGACTATGGGTTCTATTTGGCCAGTAGTGCAAAGATGAATTGTTGACTAGTATGATCATGACCATTGAATTTATAATTGAATATATTTAGCTTAAGTGCAAAGGTGAATTGATCAACATGGTTATAATTATTGTTTATATAATTCTGAATTGATTATATATTTCTTTGAGATATTAATATATTTGGCATGTAGTACAAATATGAATTGTTGAGGAATATCTTTGGCCTGTAGTGCAAAGATGAATTGTAGATGAATATCTTTGGCCTGTAGTGCAAAGATGGTCTGTTGATGAATATCTTTGGCCCGTAGTGCAAAGATGACCTGTTGTTGAATATCTTTGGCCAGTAATGCAAAGATGAACTGTTGACGAATATCTTTGGCCTGTAGTGCAAAGACGACTTGTTGATGAATATCTTTGGCCCGTAGTGCAAAGATGAAGTTATTAGTATGACTATGAACAGGAACTGTGATTTGGTATAACCATGATGTTTGATGTTTCAGGTGATGAAAATTATCTTTGTTCTGGATGAGAAGAGGAATTTAGAACTGCAGTTATGATTATGAGTTATTCATATGATTGTGGACCAGAATTGTTGATTGATGTTACAGGGATAAAACATTGTTGATGGATTTTTAACATGGAGAAGATAATAGACTTTATAGTCTATTTGACTCTTCTAATGGATTGCTCGTTCCGCTGCAACTATGGTTGAATTTTTATCATTTACCATATGTTCTAAATCTCTGATTTATTATTGATGAAGGCTATTGATAATTTAATTATCTTTAGTCATGATATTCTTTACTGAGCTAGTTGTGCTCACCCTTTTGCTTCACAATTCCTTTCAGGTAATAAGAGTGTAGCTGGGTCGAGCGAGGGTAACGGGGAAATAGAACGGTGGTCTCTAGCTGTGGATGTTCTCCCGAAGCAGTATAGAAAAGTTCATTTAGTAGTTATATTTGGTGAATCCAATAGGGTAAGGTGTACCCAACGTTGGAAGGGTGGTTTGCCACTATCATACAAGATGTCTAACGACATACAACCTCGTGTCATCATAAGACAGGGATGTGCTCATCCACTTGCTGAGTATATATACGAGCACTACCTATATAATCTTGGTGTTTGTTTGAAGTATAATTCTCAATTAGAGACAGTGGAGATAATGATAAGTCAAGAGAAGACTCACCATTGGGAAGAATATGATAGTAATCTTCTCGTTTTTCTTTGGGGTCTATTGGGTAAACCAATGATAATTCTGTGGCCATATGATATCTATCACAACCTAGAAGCATGGCCTCCCATGTACGAAGGTTTCTTTAAGCACTTCCCAAAGATTCTAATTTCCAAAACAGTTTTTGACTATACCTTTATGTAAGGTGTCATTGTGAGGTGATGTCCACGATTGGAACATGAGTCACATTTGGTATATATTTGTATCCAAACTCACAGCATATCTGTTGTTGTATTTTGCACGACAATTGTTGTAATAAAGTTGTTGTTATTTTCTGTACCATGTATTTGGCGACTCAGAATAGGTTGGATAGAATGGACCTATTTTGGGGTCGTTACACAGGTTATTCCAACAGAATAATAAAGAATGGAATAACAGAAGTTCTCTTCATAAATACAAAAGAAATAACATGTGACGCCCCCAAAATAGGTCCAATCCATCCAACCCATTCTGAGTCGCCAAATACATGGTACAGAAAATAACTACAACTTTATTATTACAATTGTCGTGCAAAATACGACAACACATATACTGTGAGTTTAAATATAAATATTGTCATCTAGACAGTATTCATACTCAAATAAATTCTCATTACAATTATTCAAACACTATTTTACAGAAATAGTGAGGACTGCTAATACATCTTTCTAGAACCATCACTCCATACCCCGACTAGATCCTGCTATGTTCTCACCTCCTGAGAAGAAAAATGGAACAAAAAGGAAAAGGGTGAGCTCAACTAGCCCAGTAAAGAATATTATGACTAAGATAATATACAACAAATTATCGTTAGTCTTCAACAGGGAAAAAATCTGATAAAATATAATCGACAACAAGTTTTAGATCAACAACTGCAGCGGAAATAGCAAACCATTAGAAGAGTCAAGTAGAGAAAGAATTCTACTATCTTCTAAGATTTAAAAGTCCATCATCAATATTTTATCCCTGTAACATCAATTAATAATCATCTTTAACCGAATATTCATCTTTGCACTACAGGCCAAAGATATTCATTTGTATCATCAGTCGGTCATGTTCATCTCAACACCTGTTCATCTTTGCACTACAGGCCAAAGATATTCATCAAGTAATTATACATCTTTGCACTACAGGCCAAAGATATTCAGTAATATCATCATTTAGGACTGAGGATGATGAAAAATATCTTAAAGAGAACGAACCCAGTGAGACAGAAGGACAAATATTAGGGATTCGTATAACAGTTTATCCAAGATCAATAATACTTCATAATAATCAATTGTGAAGCAGAATTCAAAAATAAAGATCAAAACATGGATACAATCAAAGATAGTAACCATAATAGACATCTTGGACAAAAAGGGAAAATTTTATTTTTCGGTGAATAGTGCCGTATTCGTGAATAGTGCCGTATACGTGAATAGTGCCGTATACGTGAATAGTAACCCCCGACACAAAAAGTTCTAAATTTGATAAAAACTCATATCAATATTTCAGCATAATGATATTGAAGAAAATAATATCATTAAGAAGAAAATAATATCCCTTACCTCAAAATATCAGTACTTCTGGTCGGAATACCGGTATAAGGCTGAAAGAAACTTGCTCTGATGAATAGAAACTCTCAAAGTATCTAAATACTCACAAAATACACTCAATAATCTAGAGAGAGAAAGAGAGATAACTTGTTTCTGGTGTGATTTTCAATTCTAACTTAGCCCTCTATTTATAGGAAAATTTTGGTCGGTTTGAC
The DNA here is from genome assembly GCA_016801055.1 of Panax notoginseng. Taxonomy (NCBI): domain Eukaryota; kingdom Viridiplantae; phylum Streptophyta; class Magnoliopsida; order Apiales; family Araliaceae; genus Panax; species Panax notoginseng. The sequence continues at coordinate 225,222,638 of CM029016.1, read as the reverse complement.
CTGCAACCTGATGGCTTTACCTGCTACTATTCCCACCCACCACATTTGAAATATAATTCAGCACATTTCTTCACCAACCACAAGTGGGGCCCACCAATTCTAGAATTTTTCACCAAAATGATAAACTCCGAAAATTCAATAATTTCTGAACCAGTCATCTTGTAAAATTCGTAATAAATCATACGTTCATTTTTAACGGTTCAAAATTTGTGGATATATACTCAACTTATATATGTATAACATATCCAAATATTACTACGATCCAACGGTCGGATTAAAAATTATAACCCCCGCAAAATATCTAAAAAACCCTGATTTTTAATACCTCCATTCCGACAAAAATACTGATAAAAACCTCAATATTAACTCCTTTTTTTTTTAACCACAAAAATATATCCCTCATTTATATCCACATAAAATAAATATTTCCTTATCATATGAATCAATAATTAATTATTCACAAATAATATTACAGAATCACATTTATGACAACCAGGCCGTTCCCAGGAAAGAGGGGGCTTTCTAATAAGAATTTCTCCTTACTGGCGCGCAATTAGATAACCAAACCTCTCCTTAGACAGAACTTTCTAGACATTGCCAATAATGCTATCTAATAATATTATTCAAATAATATGAATTATTGATCTGATAATGGAGATGATGTGCATCAACAATTATTGAAACAACAATAATATAAAATATCAACGCAGCAATTATTGAATCAATAACATAAAATATTGAACAGTAATTACTGTGACAATTATTCAGTAGTGCCTTCTTACGTAAGAATCAATAATTTCAAAAATACTACGCAATACCGTGTGCTACTGTGCAATAACGCGTATTACTGTATTTTAACCACCGGGTATTCCAACAGTGTTAACGGTAACAACTACGCCGTTAATTATAAAACCTCAATTTTTGTCGTTATCGTCATCCGACAGTTATTCGTTATGGGGCCCACAAATAGTTGCGCCGTCGTATGAATATTCCCCGATAAAAAGAATATTCCACGACCAAACGAATATTCCCCGACAACAATGATTATTTTATAACCACTTGCTTATTTTGAAAAAAAATCATATTTCACTCATAACTTTAAACTTTTATCAATTTAACCATTTACTGAATAGTAATTATAAGAAAAATTGAATACTTTTATTTCATAAAATTCGGGGTCTTACAATCTCCCCTCCTTATGAAATTTCGTCCCCGAAATTTACGTACCTGGTATTTCAAAGAGTTGAGAATACCTTCCTTTCATTTCAAATTCCAACTTCCCTGTCATCATAATTTTTCCATTGCTCATCTCCTGTATTTCAAATATCATTCTAGAATACAGCTTCAAAACAAGGGTTAATTGAACAAATTAACATATCACATAATATCCCAATATTATGACTGACCAACAAATAAGCTTAGGTAGGACACACTAGCGAAGGATTTACTCATCTCTCCCCTCCTAGTTGTATTCCCCGATCTCCGCCAGAGATCATATCCCTAAGCTCTGATACCACCTGTGACAACCCCAAAATAGGTCCATTCCATCCAACCCATTCTGAGTCGCCAAATACATGGTACAGAAAACAACTACAACTTTATTACAACAATTGTCGTGCAAAATACAACAACACATATGCTGTGAGTTTGGATACAAATATATACCAAATGTGACTCATGTTCCAACCGTGGACATCACCTCACAATAACACCTTACATAAAGGTATAGTCAAAAACTGTTTTAGAAATTAGAATCTTTGGGAAGTGCTCAAGGAAACCTTCGTACATGGGAGGCCACGCGTCTAGGTTATGATAGATATCATATGGCCACAGAATTATCTTTGGTTGACCCAATAGACCCCAAAGAAAAACGAGAAGATTACTATCATATTCTTCCCAATGGTGAGTCTTCTCTTGACATATCATTATCTCTACTATCTCTAATTGAGAATTATACTTCAAACAAACACCAAGATTATATAGGTAGTGCTCGTATATATACTCAGCAAGTGGATGAGCACATCCCTATCTTATGATGACACGAGGTTGTATGTCGTTAGACATCTTGTAGGATAGTGGCAAACCACCCTTCCAACGTTGGGTACACCTTACCCTATTGGATTCACCAAATATAACTACTAAATGAACTTTTCTATATTACTTCGGGAGAACATCCACAGCTAGAAACCACCGTTCTATTTCCCCGTTACCCTCGCTCGACCCAGCTACACTCTTATTACCTGAAAGGAATTGTGAAGGAAAAGGGTGAGCTCAACTAGCCCAGTAAAGAATATTATGACTAAGATAATATACAACAAATTATCGTTAGTCTTCAACAGGGAAAAAATCTGATAAAATATAATCGACAACAAGTTTTAGATCAACAACTGCAGCGGAAATAGCAAACCATTAGAAGAGTCAAGTAGAGAAAGAATTCTACTATCTTCTAAGATTTAAAAGTCCATCATCAATATTTTATCCCTGTAACATCAATTAATAATCATCTTTAACCGAATATTCATCTTTGCACTACAGGCCAAAGATATTCATTTGTATCATCAGTCGGTCATGTTCATCTCAACACCTGTTCATCTTTGCACTACAGGCCAAAGATATTCATCAAGTAATTATACATCTTTGCACTACAGGCCAAAGATATTCAGTAATATCATCATTTAGGACTGAGGATGATGAAAAATATCTTAAAGAGAACGAACCCAGTGAGACAGAAGGACAAATATTAGGGATTCGTATAACAGTTTATCCAAGATCAATAATACTTCATAATAATCAATTGTGAAGCAGAATTCAAAAATAAAGATCAAAACATGGATACAATCAAAGATAGTAACCATAATAGACATCTTGGACAAAAAGGGAAAATTTTATTTTTCGGTGAATAGTGCCGTATTCGTGAATAGTGCCGTATACGTGAATAGTGCCGTATACGTGAATAGTAACCCCCGACACAAAAAGTTCCAAATTTGATAAAAACTCATATCAATATTTCAGCATAATGATATTGAAGAAAATAATATCATTAAGAAGAAAATAATATCCCTTACCTCAAAATATCCGTACTTCTGGTCGGAATACCGGTATAAGGCTGAAAGAAACTTGCTCTGATGAATAGAAACTCTCAAAGTATCTAAATACTCACAAAATACACTCAATAATCTAGAGAGAGAAAGAGAGATAACTTGTTTCTGGTGTGATTTTCAATTCTAACTTAGCCCTCTATTTATAGGAAAATTTTGGTAGGTTTGACCTGCAACCTGATGGCTTTACCTGCTACTATTCCCACCCACCACATTTGAAATATAATTCAGCACATTTCTTCACCAACCACAAGTGGGGCCCACCAATTCTAGAATTTTCCACCAAAATGATAAACTCCGAAAATTCAATAATTTCTGAACCAGTCATCTTGTAAAATTCGTAATAAATCATACGTTCATTTTTAACGGTTCAAAATTTGTGGATATATACTCAACTTATATATGTATAACATATCCAAATATTACTACGATCCAACGGTCGGATTAAAAATTATAACCCCCGCAAAATATCTCAAAAACCCTGATTTTTAATACCTCCATTCCGACAAAAATACTGATAAAAACCTCAATATTAACTCCTTTTTTTTTTAACCACAAAAATATATCCCTCATTTATATCCACATAAAATAAATATTTCCTTATCATATGAATCAATAATTAATTATTCACAAATAATATTACAGAATCACATTTATGACAACCAGGCCGTTCCCAGGAAAGAGGGGGCTTTCCAATAAGAATTTCTCCTTACTGGCACGTAATTAGATAACCAAACCTCTCCTTAGACAGAACTTTCTAGACATTGCCAATAATGCTATCTAATAATATTATTCAAATAATATGAATTATTGATCTGATAATGGAGATGATGTGCATCAACAATTATTGAAACAACAATAATATAAAATATCAACGCAGCAATTATTGAATCAATAACATAAAATATTGAACAGTAATTACTGTGACAATTATTCAGTAGTGCCTTCTTACGTAAGAATCAATAATTTCAAAAATACTACGCAATACCGTGTGCTACTGTGCAATAACGCGTATTACTGTATTTTAACCACCGGGTATTCCAACAGTGTTAACGGTAACAACTACGCCGTTAATTATAAAACCTCAATTTTTGTCGTTATCGCCATCCGACAGTTATTCGTTATGGGGCCCACAAATAGTTGCGCCGTCGTATGAATATTCCCCGATAAAAAGAATATTCCACGACCAAACGAATATTCCCCGACAACAATGATTATTTTATAACCACTTGCTTATTTTGAAAAAAAATCATATTTCACTCATAACTTTAAACTTTTATCAATTTAACCATTTACTGAATAGTAATTATAAGAAAAATTGAATACTTTTATTTCATAAAATTCGGGGTCTTACATAACACTTCTTACGGGTACAACAAATAATATCCCTTACCGTTTTAAAGAAGAGCTGAAATAAGGAAGTAGTTAAGTAGCAGAATACTTTTCTTCTCTCTCTCTATAGTTTCTCTCTATAGTTTCTCTCTCTAGAGTTCAGTGAATTCGTAAGAAAATAATGAAGGAATGAGCAGCTATTTATAGGAAGATGGAATGCATAGTAACTAATCCATGAACGGTCCAGATTGATTTACTTTAATCTGACGGTCCATATTTAAATAAAGATCTTTTAAATAAAATATAATATATTCTATTTATAGAATAACTTTAATAAAGTATTCTGTTTTATATAAAAAGATGTTTCTGTTTTATTACGTTCATAATACGAATAAAACAAAACGTCATTATCGCTAAATAATTCATATTATTAACTGACAATAATTGAATCAAACTGAGTGACATCTCACATAAGCATTAATAATCAATACCGTGTGCTACTATGCAACCACACGTATTACTGTACTTTTACTACCGAGTAGTTCAACAGTATCAACGATAAAACTTCCGCCGTTATTTTTAATAAAATATTTTTGTCGTTTTCTCAATCCGACAATAATTCCGTTGTGGGGTCCACCAATAATTGTGCCGTCGTACGAATATTTCCCGACAAAAATAATATTCTCCGACCAATCGAATATAATACAACAACTTGCATACTTTATAAAATTTATAAATACTACCCACAACTATAACATTATCTCAAATTCACGCCATAATATTTAAAAAATATTTCGAAAAAATTAAATCTTTATTCATAAAATATGGGGTTTCACAAATTTGCAGTGTCATAAATTAATAGTCAGAATTGTAAAAATTCAATCACACAATGCACAAATATTTACTTGAGATCTTATTACTCCGAATAATAAAAACTCCTTCAATAGGGGAATAAACTTTTATAAAATTTAAAGATTAACTTACAACTATCTACAACTAACTTATCTTGGACAGCAAACTCTAAATTTATAAGACCCCAACTTTTATAAATAAAGATGAATTTTCTATAAATATCATTTTTGAATATTATGGAGTTAATTTGATATAATGTTATAGTTGTGGGTAATATTTATAAATTTTGCAAAGTACGTAAGTTGTTATATAATATTCGATTAGTCGGAGAATATTCGTTTTAAGTACAACGGCACAATCATTGGTGGACCCCTATTCGTTTTAGGATGAAAAACATTTTTGGTCAAGAATATAATAGAATATTTAAAACAATTTTAAATAAAACCCTATGAAGAGGATTCTGCTTTATTCAGTAAATCATATCCCTATAATATTGTTATCATCAAAATAAACGTTAAAGGTTTGGAGATCTATCACATCTCTTTAAAAAGATTATCATAAAGATTTATCAACATAATTGGCAATCAAAAAGTGTTATAAACATTCACAATATTTATCATTTCCCATATAAAAATTGGTATTTTCACAAAAGAATTTGATAGTTTCATAAGACTCTCTTTACATGAATGGTAAAGTAAAGTGTGCTACTATATATTGCTAAATTTTTCAGCCAAATTATGATTGCGACACATACATGAGATATGTAAGAATTAAGAAACGTCACACCATAATTTATTCTATTTGTCTGCATACACGTGCACGTTTGTTATAATTCAATTTTATCAAATATTTATCGATATGTATATTATTTTTTAATAATAAATACGACAAACATTCATCGAAAGTATAAATTTTTTCATAAAAAAAACAGTAATTCTCTAAATATAATTTGTTGAGCATTCGATCAATAGTTATAACTAATTTCAAGTATAAACTTAACATTTAGTAACAATAACACAAAAAATTTATTATCTGTTTCATCAGATACAAATAAAATATTTAATAATATTTTTATAATTATTTAAATGAAATTTAAATTTTAAACAATTTTTTATTGATTTGATAGCATTAATTTTACTCAAATCAAATACGCCGCAATAAAAAATAAAGAGAGCAAGGGGGTATTTGTGTTTGGTTTGAATAAAAATCGTTTGAATGATCAAACTGATTAGATTTTTGAGTTAAATGACTAAATATAATTTTTTTGACCCAGTAAATTGAATGAAATATTTTATATTTAATTTTTTTTACAATATTAATTATTATATTAAGTAATATTAAATAAATTTATTGTGACGCCCCCGAAATTAGGTATACATTACCCATCTTGGGTCGTCAGATACAAAGTACTGAATACAATTACAACTTACTAATACAACTGTCGTATACAATACAACAAAACATAAACTGCGAGTTTGAATACAAATATTATATTCTAGAGAGTATTCATACTCAAAAGGAGTCCTCATTACATTTATTAACACACTATTACATAGAATAGTGAGGACTACTAACTAATACTATCATTCGAACCATCACTCCGTTTCCCGACTTGCCCCAGCTACGTTCTCACTTCCTGAAGAGAACAGTGAAAGAAAGGGTGAGCTCAACTAGCCCAGTAAGAAATATTATGACTAAGATAATGCAGAATAAATTATCATTAGCCTTCAACAATGTTAAACTGATAAAATATAATAGACATCAAGTTTAACTGTAGCGGAACAAGCAATCCATTAAAAGAGTCAAGTAGAAAATAAACTCTACTATCTTTTATGATTTAAAAAATTTTCCAACACTGTGATCGCTGAGACTCATCTTAATAAAATAATCCATATCATCGAATCACCTCTGCACTACGGCCAAGGATATTCGTATATTCATTAATGGTCATGATCATGCCAACAACTGTCTATCAATGCACTACGGCCCAATGATGACTTTTACCACATCGTTTGTAACATTACGGTCATGATTATACCGAATAATCCCTGGTCATAATCATACCAAGTCCATCTATGCACTACGTGCCACAGATGACTTTCAACATTTTATAAACATGAGGATGATGACAATGATATAAGAATTCAATAAAACAAGTTCAAGAATTAATTTATCCAAGAATTAATAACGTCCAAATTGTCAACATGATACTGCGTTGTGGAGTAAAATTCAAGAATGCTTAGAAGAATATTTTTATGAAAAGATACTGGATGAAACGCAATTATCAAGGATATTCCACAAATTTCATGGAGTATAGAAGTCAAAACTTAACCAACTGAGTACAATAAAGAATGAAATAACAAAAGAAATCACCATGCATGCGATAGACCGCACAAACAGGTTATTCCAACAGAATAATAAATAATGGAACCAGGTCCGGCGTAAACGCACAGACAGGATATTCCGACAGAATAATAAATAATGGAACCAGGTCCGGCGTAAACGCACAGACAGGATATTCCGACAGAATAATAAATAATAGAACCAGGTCCGGTGTAAAACACACAGACAGGATGTTCCAACAGAATAATAACAAGACGGAACCAGGTCCGGTGTAAAACACACAGACAGGATGTTCCAACAGAATAATAACAAAAACGGAACCAGGTCCGGTGTAAAACACACAGACAGGATGTTCCAACAGAATAATAGAAGAATGTCACCAAGTATAGGGTAGACCGCGTATACATGTTATTCCAACAGAATAATAAGAAATGGAATAACAACAGTTCTCTTCATGAATAAGAAAAAATAACACCCCTTACCGTTTTAAAGACGAGCTGAAATAAGGAAATAGTTAAATAGCAGAATACTCTTCTTCTCTTTCTCTATAGTTTCTCTCTATAGTTTATCTCTCTAGAGTTCAGTGAATTCGTAAGAAATAATGAAGGAATGAGCTGCTATTTATAGAAAAATAGAATGCATAGTAACTAATCCATGAACGGTCCAGATTGATTACTTTAATCTGACGGTCCATATTTAAAGAAAAATCTTTTAAATAAAATATAATATATTCTATTTATAGAATAACTTTAATAAAGTATTTTGTTTTATATAAAAAGATGTTTCTGTTTTATTACGTTAATAATACGAATAAAACAAAACGTCATTATCGCTAAATAATTCATATTATTAACTGACAATAATGGAATCAAACTGAGTGTCTTCTCACATAAGCATTAATAATCAATACTGTGTGCTACTATGCAACCACACGTATTACTGTACTTTTACTACCGAGTAGTTCAACAGTAACAATGGTAAAACTTCCGCCGTTATTTTTTAATAAAATATTTTTGTCGTTTTCTCAATCCGACAATAATTCCGTTGTGGGGTCCACCAATGATTGTGTCGTCGTACGAATATTCCCCGACAAAAAGAATATTTTCCGACCAAACGAATATTTTATAACAACTTGCTTACTTTGCAAAATTTTATAAATATTACCCACAACTATAACATTATATCAAATTAACTTCATAATATTCAAAAATGATATTTATAGAAAATTCATCTTTATTTATAAAAGTTGGGGTCTTACATTTATAATAATTTTAATAATTTTTTAAAAATAAAATAAAAAAAATATATTATTTACATATTTTAAACATGTTAATTATTAATTTTTTTTTTCTTTCCCATTCAGTTTTATGAAAGACCCTCAGCAGACCCCCTGAGGCATCAGTCGTGATAGGTCCTCGTCTTTCTCTCGTCTTGTCCCTTTTTTTCGGCGCCCTTCAGCCCTCTCTCTCCTACGACCCACCCAATATCTCTTTCTCTCTCCTACAATTTGACGCTTATATAGAGGGAACATTCTTCGATTTCGCCAGCGCAGCTCTTCCTTCAAGAAATCAAAGAAAAATGCCAGATTTAGTGGAGACCCACATGGTAAAACTATTTTAAAATCACTAAGTCCATTGATTTTTAGTTTAAAATCTTACAATCTTAGCTTTTTTCAACTTTTAACCTGCTCATTGCTACTTTATTTGTTTAACCGAGTAGTTTGGAGTAAGCTAAGTTGAATTGATCGACAAAATAATTTATTTCTTTATGGGAAAGTAGGGATTTGATCAATTAGTTTGGGTGATATGTAGATATATTTCTTTATGTGGAGTGCAGCTTTGATTAATTAGTTTGTATCAAACTTGGTTGACTTGGGTGGTGTATATATACTATATATGAAATGGGTTTTGTTGATAAATTAGGGCTTGTTTAGTTACTTTATCTTGCATTTTTCCCCCTCTAAACATTTATTTATTATTATATTCTATGAATTTTTTTTCTTTTTCTTTACTTTTTTACCTTTTGTAAAAATGATTTTATTTATTTATTTATTGGGGGTGTGACTGTGTACATTAGATACAGTTGAGTTGGGGGTATGGAGTTCTAGTGTTTAGTTGGGAGGTTATTTTTCTTCTTTTTAATGGTATTAAAGTAAATAAGTCTGCATACTAGGGCCTGTTATTTGTTTATTTAGTGTTTCTCTGTCACCTTTTTTTATTAGAGATTATTATTGGTGGAAAATGAAGAGAAATTTGCGTACAGAATTTGCAGATTGTAATTTGAGTAATTAGTTTGGTAATCTATTGATTTCTTGCCTGAGTCTGCTTTCTTATATAATTTTATAGAAACTAAAACTCTTAAAGGTTTCAAATTGGATTCTGTTCTTTGGTCGATAGCTAGAAACTACTCTTCATTTCCTTAAAGGTTATAAGTCCATTATATTACACACTGCTTAACAGAGGTTATGATGATTTAACAAAACTTGAGGATACAGAGGACCCCTTTTATGTATAAATGATTCATTTAACTTTAAATGATTTTTTAGAATAACAAATTCAATGAAGCAACAACGGGTATCATAAAGATTGTAGGTTGGTGATGTTGCAAGTATCCGTGATATGTTCATGAAGAAAGATGTTGAAAACTTAAAACTTGTAAGATGTTGAAACTCAAGAGATTGAAGTTTCAAGAGTTGATGCAGGGGAGGATCTAGCCCATTAGTTCAACGGGGTCAATTTTTTTAAAATAAAAATTTATAAAAAAAATAAAATACAATAAAATAAAGGCGTCAGAATGCGAGGGATATTGCAAATAATTGTGTGAGCTATCATATAAAATTGATATTGTTTTATGTAATTGAATACAATTCGAATCCTCGATCTTATCATGTTATATATAAAATGATATTTTATAATTTTTTAAAACACTGTTATTATAAGTGACATTTTTTGTGTCCTCTAAAATAAATTACAAAATTAAATAATATTGTTAAAATATTATTTATAATAATATTTTTCGAGATTTCACTGTTTGAAACTATCGTAATGATAGTCTTATTTCAATAGTTGCAAAAATATCATGTTTAATGTAAGTTACTAAACAATATAAAAGAATGGAGTGTTTGTGTTGGTAGAAATTTGAGACATTTAATAGTCTTTTAATTTGAATTTTTTATTTTCACTAAACACTTTATAAAATCAAAATTAAATTAAAAATCGACTCCCAAAAATTCAGTGGGGTCAATTGACCCCATTGCCCTAAGGGTAGATCCGCCCATGAGTTGATGAGTGGTTTCTTAGTGTGACCTTGAAACATAATTATTTTCTTGTTTAGAGATGCTGTGTGGATGTGTTTATTTGTCTTTGTGATCCTTCATCTTGTATAATTGATTTTAATGGTGAACAGTTGAGGGAAATAGTCAAAACAACTTTAATTTGTTTAATATTTCTTTGGGTAGCTGTCTAGAATCTTCTTGTTGGAAAAGCTCAATCCAAAAAATGATAAATAATTATTTATTTAGTCTGTTTGGAATTGAAAAAACTTATTCAGTTGCGTACTCGTGCCACCTATTTGTATGCACCCTGAGCTATGATCGAACTAGTCATAGTTGCATTACTTATAGCTTACTCGTGCCACCTATTTGTATGCACATGCAAAAATAGAGCTGTTTACAGTCATACTAATTGAGTGAACAAATTTTCTGTTTGATGACAGCAGTAAATACCACATTGAACTGCATTTATCTTCAGTTCAACAAACTGCAATAATTGATGCAAGTTTACCTAGGATTCGTTGATCATAATAGTTGTCCAACTTGCAGGATGAACCATGTGACATATGTGGTGATATTGGTGTTGTAGATGTAATAGCCACTTGCTCGCAGTGCAAAATTACTCGTGAACATGTGTATGATCTCTCTCTCTCTCTCTCTCCCTCTTTCTATTTTTCTGTTACTACGTGTCTGCTTGTGTGTAGATTCGTGCATGTGCTTGTTTCAGCCTGTGGAGTCTTTTGGTGAACTATTTTACCTCACAGGAAAGTTGTGCTTTCCCTTGGCTTTGTTTTTTTAGTTTTAAATTGCTTTCATCATTTGTTTCTTCTAAAAACTTCATATCAAAGAAAAGGATATGCACTTTGTTCCAAGTGATATAAAAAATATTTTTGTGAAGTATGAGACTTAGGAAGGTTCAGGTGGTTTGACTTTTTTAACACCGTGGCCTCTCAGTTTGATAAACTAATGCTGTGAGAGAAAACTTTGTTTCCCGAAGTTTATTCTAAGTAGATTTCATATATGATATTATTAAGTAGATACTTTAGTTGGCAATAGGAATAGTTTGTAGGTTTTCTGTGGGTCTGAATTTAATGGATTGTATTTGGGGAGAATTTTAGGGATATTGTTGGGGGATGAATTAGGGGTAAATTTATGGGGATTTGAATCGATTTTGAATCTATGTTAATGATTCTGATTGTGAAAGTAAGATATCAAAGGTATGTATTGTGATTAGCACTCGGAATAGCCTTTTTTTAGACTTTACCCAATTTAGAGGCTAGGGTTTACTCGTTGTAACCACATTTTCAGTATTTTCTTAATCTAAATTTTGCATTGTTTTAGTATGATATCACATGATTCTATCAAATTAGTTTCATAGAGCCTTCCATGAAAATACATTTGGGGTGGGGTGGGGTGGGGGGGGGGTGGGGGTGGGGGTTCAGAGGAGACGTTTAGTGACCAGTTTTGAAGTAAGACTCATCGATATATTAAATTATAAGATCAAGTAACTAATAGTGTCTTAGTGTTGCAAATAAAAAAATGATTTCAAAAATTTCTCAAGCAAATTGTCAACTATCAAGTTTATCATCTAATCTGTTGGGTTCTTTTGAACAAAAACATCCATGATTTCTACTTTATTATCTCTTATATACAATCAAGGTACAATGCAGTTAGCCCTTTATGTTAATCGGTGTGTTTAAGGATGTGGGTTTACATGAGACACTTGAGTAGAAAAGCTATAAACATTTATGAAGCTTATGATCCAATTTTCAATTAATCTTTTCGAAAATACGCATCCTCTAATGAGGATTTCAGTTTTCTGTACTTGGATCTTTATTTCAGTTGATCTAAACTGGAGGACCAATCTGAAAGATTTACCATCGTATTAAAAAAATTCTTTAAAAACGTGGCCCCATCTGATTTACTTCCTTTAGTGGTCATGCATTAAAATCAAACTTCAAGTTATAGAAGCTAAGAAGATAATCATTTTTTTTTGGGAGTTTTACAAATACAATAAAGTGGGTTGACCACTGAAAGGAAAAACAATAACTTCAACCTCGTGGACTGGGTTGATGGGACTACTATTTTATATTAATTCCACTTTTTTCGTTGGGTGGACTTCTTTTCAGGCTGAATTAGATGGTCCCAATTGTGCTGTATTAAGTGAGCCTGATTGTAAAGTAAGGTGCCAACAAGAAATAACTTTGGTTAGACCTAGGAGATTGGGTTTTCTAGGATTAACTCGATTTGAAAGCCAGGGTTACGGGTTACCTCGAATTGACCCCACTTTCTCTCTTTTCTTCTAAATTATCGTTGTTTTAATATGATCAAGGAGCTTGTTTTTGTACAACCTGCTATCTAACCATAATTGTTGTGTTTTCCTTGTGCAATAGAAAATGCAATGAAAACTAAGTATGATTGATTTGATGTATGCAGTTCATCGTAGTATGCATACATTGCAAGATACTCATGTAATGACTGGTTCAAGTGCCTCATTGCCATTGCGTAGTCGGGATTTTCTTTTACTGGGGGCTAACTAATGACTAATATTTCTTTTACAAACAAAAATTATTATTAAGAAAAAATACTGATGTTAAATGAATTTTTTTAAGTAGGCGTGCAAAATAAATTAGTATGCAAAATAAATTAGTACTTACTCCATCCGTAAATGAGGTCTTACTTTTTTCTTTCTTTGTTTACTTTTCTTTTCTTTCTGTTTTTTTCCTATTCAATTGTGTTTCCATTTCTCCTGGCTTTCAGTTATTGTATGATGAAGAATCGTGAGGATTTCCCACTTAATTGGCTTTGTGGGGAATGTGAAAGCACAAGCATTGTTTCATCAAACTCTAGTCTGAAGGAAGATTTGCCCAGGACTGTTGTATCAAACTTCTCTAATATGATGCACCATGTTTCTAAAGTATCAGCAGGTTATACCAAGCTTTCTGGGGGTGCGCGGGGTAATTGGTGTGAAAAGGAGGTTGGAACAGGGAAAACGAAATACCTTTGGACTCAAGAAGTGATCAAGATGCCTTTAGTAAATAATAAAAGTGAGTTGAACTCAAGAATTTGTCGGCTCGCAAGCAGTCCATCAAAATCCATAACATCTACAATGGGGATGGTTCAAATGAAGCCTAAAAGTATTACTCGAGTAAACTCCTCATGTAAGGTCAAAGGAAATCCTTGCTTTGGTCCTTTCAGATCTTCCGGACATTTAAACCCTCCTAGACCTGGCAATACCCAGAGCAATCCAATGGTTCAGAAACTCAATGGTCTGTTCTCTTTCTGATTTCTTAATAAAAATCTTTGTTGCATATGATTTCAAACACTTGAACGATTTTTAGGCAGAAATATGGTATAGCTGGTGTATGCAAATTTGTCCTAATTGAAGTTTTTCTTAAGCAAAGAGGAGCTAAATCTGAATTTTTTATAAAATAAAAAATATCATAGCACATCAATAACGTGTTCTAAATTTTATTACTTATTCTGGAGGCTTGTCTGAGCTTTTACTTATCTCAGTCTATATTAGATGTAATAATGTACTTTGCTAAGAGTTGGTTATATAGTACCTTTACTTTCAGCATTGAAACTACCGCAAAGTCTGTATTACATGTAGTAAGTAATGTACTTCATTGATTGGTAAAGTATTGACATGGAAACAAGAGTGAGAAAAGGTGGCTCCTCCGTCCTTGTTCCCAAATGTAAGAATATCTGTGTCCCCTCTCCATATCCATACATGTATATGTATTAATAAAACCATCACCTTCCCTTGGTCCCCCTCGTCAAATATGTGAATACTCAAATCCCACCACACCTATCTCGGCCTACCCATTTTATTCTTCTTCGGATATCACATTCAGTTTTATACCTAAGAATGTAGAAGTTATCAAACTTGCTTTTCTAGAATTAAATAAGTCAGATGTCAGTCAGTCCTTGCCCTTCTTCTGTTTCTAATTCTAGTCCAGAAATTTTCTCTCCCCAGGCTGTCCTTTATTTTTCTCTCTTATTCATTATAGAGCTGCGGATGGGTCCATATTTTATTTAGTAGGATGTTTGGTTAAGAGATGCATCTCTTATAGTGACCATTTTTTCTATCCGTGACAGAGGTGCTCTTCTAGAAACTTACACCCTTTTTTTATTATTTTATTATGCAACCTTTTCAATAGAGATTGAGACTTTTTACGCTAGCTCATTTACACAGGTCCTGCTCTTTATCGATCTCACTTATCTGCATTCTTGGTCTTGTAATCCAAGTAGGAATTTCTCTTGCATGTCCCCCCCCCCCACTCGATCTAATTCCCAATTTCCTTAAGGCCTAGTTTTTGTGCTGGAATTGAGAGTGAAAATGTGAATCTATTGCTGTTTTGATATATTTTGGCAATTTGTACACATAATTGTCGATAGGAATCATAAAAATAGATGAATGAGATCACATAGAATGAGTATCTCATTCCTTAACTACTGGTTGTAGTCCTTTTCTCCATCCTTTAGTAATTAGTTATAAAACATTAATGTGGGTCCAGTTACCTTCCATTAAGATTTTAAGACTACAGAATACTATTCCTCAAATATCCCAAACACTTGAATGGAGATATATTGAGAATCTCATTACTGGTAATCTCATTACGGATATTGAGGTTGTCAGTTCCCTGCATACTAAACTGGACCTTAGTTTCCTACATCTGAAAAGCTAAGATTCCCTTTAAGATTGGGGCTTTGTATGGTCATCGGTTTTCATAAGCTTAACGCATTGATATGCTTTGGTAATTTTGTAATTATGAATGTTTTAAGTTATTCTCAATAGTAAGTTTCCTGAGATGTTCCTTCTTGATTTGGAAACTTTCCCAATGTTTTGCTTTTGTCTAAGTTTACTTTACTGTCAGTTGAACTTTATCGCACGGGTGAGTTAGTTATGCTTCTAACTCTTATTTCAGAAAAGAATGCCATTTTGCCTACTACAAAGGAACATGCTCAAAAGAGACGAACTAAGCCTGCTGAAGAAATTGAACCTACCAACACAATGGTGCAAAAGGAAATGGGTAAATCATCCTGTTTGTCTCTGCTATCATCACATTGCCAACCTCACATTATTTCAGGTAAAGCTCATATTTCTGTTAGCTTCTTTATTTGACTGTGCTGCTTATGAATGTGGTATTCGTAATTCTTCATGATTGAGATATATCAAATATACTTATCTCATGGTTCGTTCAGTTATGCTTCTAATTCATATTTCAGAAAAGAGTGTCATATTGTCCCCTGCAAAGGAGGATGCTCAAGGGGGACAGACTATAAATGCCCTTA
This sequence comes from Panax notoginseng, assembly GCA_016801055.1. Taxonomy (NCBI): domain Eukaryota; kingdom Viridiplantae; phylum Streptophyta; class Magnoliopsida; order Apiales; family Araliaceae; genus Panax; species Panax notoginseng. Next base: position 225,206,444 of record CM029016.1, on the reverse strand, counting down.
CATCTGCTGTAGATATTGAAACAACCGATGTAAAGATGCAGAAGGCAATTGGTAAAGCATCATGTGCATCTCTGCTGTCAATTTATTGTCAACCTCCTGTTATTTCAGGCAAGAGCATATTTCTTAGTTTCTTTATTCGACTGATTTTTCGTTCTGCTTATGCATGTGGTATTTTCTTTACATCAATGAAGATATAATAAAGGTTACATACCATGGACTGGGATTTTCCAATTATTGTTATATTCTTCTGTTTGAAATAAACATTCTGTTTTACTAGAGTAGTTGATATGAGGTTTTAATTGTCCTGATATCCAGATGTTTAATGTTTTTGTTATAAACTAGGACAGCTAAAAATGCACCATTGTGTTGAAGTATTTGCAGAATCATTAATTGAATGTCAAATTGCTTTAGTAAAAGGGAACTTATCAAAGATTATTAAAAGGCAGATGCCTATTATGTAGGTGGTAATTTTACCAAAAATGTGGAGCCAAAGAATTTTGATGCCAAGAATAGGACTGCGATGAATGTTGTGCCTACAATTGAGGAATATTTTTCTGATAGTACAATTGTGGAAAAACTTCTGACTGATCCTGCTCCAAATGCTTCTTGGAAGTAAGTAGCCTGTCCACTCGCCAGCCACATAGTTCTTTCCTTGATCCTTTTTGATTGCTTCATTTTTATGGCATATATTATGTGTGGCCAGACCTATATGTTACATCCTGCATGAATTAGTTAAGTTTCCTGTGTCCTATATGATGTCCTCCATTCTAAGGGTTACCTTGCGCTAATCAAATACTTATTCTAGATTCGCATGAAAGAATACCCATTAGCCTCAAAATATCTACTGAAGCATTGAATGTCAATAATCTTTTTGATATTCATTTTTCAGGGGAAGCTTCAAACTTAAAGATGAGGAAGCCAGTGATGGATTCTGGGCTCACCATCCAGCAAAAGTTCGTCGTAAGGTCTATGAGTTCTCTAAGAAAATGCCAGAAGTTATTGAATTTGAGCTCTTGCCTTGCCAAGATTTCTTGATGGATATATTCCAGGGAGATTGTCCAGATAAGGATGACATTGGACTCTATTTTTTTCCCCGCAACAGCGAGAGGTTTGCGTTTGCATCATATATTTTGGTGTAGAGTATTTTAATCTTTTTTAGACTTTGTTTTCATAAAAAATAACACCGGTTTAATTTGGAACAATGTTTCTTCTAATTGTAGGTCTAAGAATTACATTTCCCTCATGGAGCATTTATCTGAGGAGGAGTTGGTGATGAGAAGCTTCATTGATGGTGTGGAGTTACTTGTATTTACCTCTAAAGTCCTGCATGAAGATTCTTGTAGTGAGTTTTCAAGTCCCTCTTAGCTGCAGCTACCCCTCTTTTATTATAAATGTGATGAGACTTTTTACATTGTAGTCTTCTTTCATGTTATGTGTTGTAACACTTCAGTCCTACATCGAAAAATATGAGAAAAATTTGTCTATTATAAAGAATTAAGTTATTAATAATAATATATTCATTCATGACCTTTTGAGTGAGTATGTGGTGGGCTAAGATGGTCCAAAAAGATATTATTGGGCTAGTTGTTTAAGCCTTGTTTGGATGGATTTAATTCGATTCGGACTTGGAATTTGACTCAAGATTTGTTCCGGACTCGGGATTTGATCTGGGTCGTTCCATATGGACCAGAGCCAACTCTCGAAAACTCGGGTTGGGTTATTCAATCAAGTTGTCGGAGGTGGGGACTGGAAGACTGGTGGTATTATTTCACAATGGAGAGAAGTCCGGAGGAAGAGACACGAAGTCAACTGGTATTATCCCACAATGGCTAGAGAGACAAAGATTTGTTGACCGTGTGTGTGATCGGTTTTGACAGGAACGTCAGAAATTTAAGTGGTGGAGTTTGTAAAATCTCAATCCCGCATCGAAAAATATAAGAAAAATTTGTCTATATATAAGGAATTAAATTACTAACAATAGTTATCTTTAGTCATAATCTTTTGGGTGAGCTTGTGGTAGACTAAAAATGATACTATTAGGCTAGTGGTTTAATGGATGGATTTAATTCGATTCGGACTTGGATTTAACCCAAGATTTGTTTCGGACTTGAGATTTGACCCTGGTCGTGTTGCTTCTATATTGATAAGAGCTTTCCTCCTTATAATTAGTATTTGACAAAAAGGAAAAACATAACATTCAATCCTCTAATCAACTTTGGTGCAGTGATAACTACGTTCAACCAGGCCAATTATTTTGTCGTCGTTAGGCAAAAATATACGTTGGGTCATTCTGTTTAATGCAGGAAAGTCGAGAAATTATCATTCTCATTCTAGTGTTAATGAGGGAAAACTGAGGCTGGTGATAATGCCAAAGCACATATTGTGACATAGCATTGAAGTAATTGTCTAGAGAGCAGTTCTTTCCTCTGGCAATACAAGTTCCGAAACAAAATCTTCAAATTAACTTGGATTAGTTTATTGGGTTTTGCTTACTTGGCAATATACATACAATGTGTATTTATTTTGGAAGGATTTATGAAATAAGAGTATAAGACTATGGCATCTGGAAAGAAAAGTTTGAAAAAGGGAAAAGGCAAGTTTTATTATGGGCTTTCCTTTTTCTCGATGACCCGATTATGTGTTTGCATTCGGGTGGGTAAGAGTAGAGAACTAATATAATGTACCTTAATCTTAGGTGAGGCTCTAGAGTGGCGGGTAGATTATTACAGGGGAACATTTTGCTTTTCGTTTCTATTGTGGGTGATAATGCTCTAACTTAATCAAGGACATAGACTGTATATTAGTATATGCTCCATTTGTTCCAATTTATAAGATGACTTTTTGAAATCAATTTGAGATATTTAAAATTCAAAATTCATATGAATTTATTTAGTTTTGGACAATACAATTCATATCAATTCATATGAATTGATATGTTAAATGATACATATCAATTTTGAATTTAAAAATATGTCAAATTGACTTTGTAAAGTCGAACTTGATCCTATATATTTTTGGAACGGAAAGAGTATTAAAATATGTAAAACTGTTTAGTGTTGTAACATGAACTTCCAATGTGTGTTTCTTCCTTGCTTCTGACACTAGATTTCTGTTGGTGAACTTTTAACAGAGTGGAACAAGTATGATTTTCTATGGGGATTATATCATTGTTTGAAGCTCGATATTACTCGCTGCACACTTGACATTAATGATACAAGGGAAGATAATAATATGGTGGTTGACATGGATATCGATATCCATGATGCAGACAGTAATGCTATAGTGGAAGTTATTGAGGAGGTTGACATGGAAATCGATATGGTAGGTGGAAAAACTGTCGGAACACTTGATATTGTAATTTCAAAAGAATCGGTCGAAAGCGGCTATGGAATCTCTGGAGCAGAAGCTACTGCAATCGTGTTGCCTAATGCTGCAGTTTTGGGGAATATGCATCCTTCATTAGTTATTAAAAAGGAAATGTGCAATGACATTCCTCCAGGTTTTGGTGTTTCGTCTAGGGAAATGTGCAATGACATTCCTCTAGGTTTTGGTGTTTCGTCTAGGGAAATGTGCATTGAAATTCCTCCTGGTATTTCTATTTCCTCGGGGCAAATGCGCCGCAACTTTCCTCCTGGTATTGCTGTTCCCATAAAAGTCGAAAAACGTGCTCTTTAGCTCTTGTGCTCGAAGGTGGTGAAATACAGTGCTATTCAAGATTTTCTTTGAAGATAAGTAGTATTACTTTAGCAATCTAACGCGGGTTAACATAGATAGTTGCAGGAAAAGTAAAAGTTTATTTTACTGTCACATTATTGTACCCATCATGTATGTAGTAGCATGAGCAGTACAATTGTTGTAAAAAGCCTCCTCAGAAACAGAGTATTATGACTACTGCAAGAAATTATCACATTTGGTTCATTAACCTGATGTAAAAACTAATCTCTTATAGTTTATGTGAAATATTTGGATAATCTCTTGTATGGCTTGAATATTGGAAGCTCCTGGAGATGGTAAGTTGGTCAATTTATCAATACAGTGTTGACGCGTATCTCGATAATCTCTTGTATGGCTTGAATATTGGAAGCTCCTGGAGATGGTAAGTTGATCAATTTATCAATACAGTGTTGACGCTCATCTCTCGGCATACGTGTCGATATTGTATTGGTCAATTGACTAAAGTTAATTTTATGTTAACCACTCTCCCTCCTAGAAGGTTGAAAAACTAGAGTTGTTAGAGAACTAGTATAACATGGTTTTAAGCTCGGTTGTTATCTTTTAAATGAGAGAAATTTGTGTTGTTAATGTCAACGTATCCAAACCAGTTGATTTAATTTATTGGAATAATTTCAGCATGAAGTTTCTTCCCGGTCAGAGCCTACTGTATCAGCACTTTGTTTCTCTTATTACTCCCTGGGTTTTCAAAAAAAAGAGCTCCATTTGTAATTATTTTACGTTGAGTTGAGCAATGAATCAAATTAGAATCGAAACCATACTAAAAATTACATAAATCGCATCAATTAAAATCGCACTAACGGTTTCGGCGTACGTGACGGTTTTAAGTTGGTTGAAAAATTAAATTTACGATTTCAGTTCGGTTACTAGTCAAAACTCCACGCATAAAATCGAAACTGCACCGAATAATCATCTTGTTTTCTCAAATTTGCTACAAGTATATATAATTTCTCTACTATAACATATTCTCCTCATTTTATTTTAGAAAACAGATATTGCATGGTTGAATGAAGAATCAACGGTATCAATTATATTTGCAAATCAAAAGTTGTTTGGTACTTCCTAAATCAAATGTGATAACATAGTATTAATCAACTATATAATTGTTGATGCTTGAAACTATTTTGATAAATTAACTCTATGATTGTGTTCACTACGTAACACGTGGATGATTTTGATAACTATTTTACGATTTTGTTATTTCAATTGGTTTTGAAACCGAAACCGCACTGCACCGCACCAATCACAAACGATTTCATGTGCAATTTTGAATTTATCAAACCGCAGTTAAACGGTTTCGTGTGCGATTTGAACTTCAAACCGCACCATGCTCTAATCCCTAAGTTTTCACGTTAATAAGGATATATTTTTATTTCATGTTAATATTATTTGTGTGGCCTTGAAAAAGTGGGCTTGAGCAGGGTCTATAGACTCTCAAGCATATTCGGCCTTTTCAAAGTCGACCATAAATTGTGAAACACGAGAATCTCTAGCTGACAATATTTTAACTAACAGAAGTATGGGAGACATAAAAGGACCACTCATGGGGGCAAAATTTTATTCTCATTTTACAAGCACAAGCTCATCTCCAAGAAACAGAAGGTTCAGTTTTTTGTTTCCCTGTTGGTGAAGCTTCCACGAAGGGAGTTGGCTAAAAAACTAGATATATGATATGCTATAATGAACTAGACAGAGGAATGGTGGATCTGAGCATTACTCTTCAAGACACCTCTTGGAAGGATGATGATCCCTTCTTGTCTATAGATAAGCTTGCAACTTCTTGAATACTACCATCATTGTTTAATCTTTTACTGAAATTCTCTCTTAGAAATTCCACCGTCATGAATGTAAGAGCAGAGGCTGGAATATACCATATAATTCTGGGGATGCTTCCTCTAAACATTCCCTTAGCACCTTCAGCCAGCCATATCCTATGAACTGCATCTAACCAGCCATTGTACCTGCGAGAAATATCAACTGTCAACTGAGAGATTGACTATGCAAGGAATTAAACACGAAATGCAAGAAAGTAGGGGGGGGGGATTATTTAGCAGCCAATTCTATCACACAGTAGCTATTAAAATGTCGCCAAGGTAGTAAAGATATGCTGCAAAACAGATGGCTGAACTACAGATAATCCGTGAAGGCAAAAAAGTGCTCTTGTGAGTTCATTCGTAGGGAAGAAAGTGCTCATGTGAGTTTGTGTCTCTTTCGTGTGTGTTTGTAGGAGAGAGAGAGATCAAACACTTGACCTCTAACAATGGCAAGTATTGGTCATGAAACTTGATAGTGGAACTGATTGTCAGTTTCATAGCCAGTCATGGCCAACATTTCAAGAATAATTTCACAGGGCAAGAACTCTAAACGAAAAATGTTTGTGAAAGTATTAAACTTTCACATGCTAATTGTATCTCATTGTAATACTAGTTGTTACTATAGTCTTATCAAATTATCAAAAGTAATAACAATAATGCGTAGACCCGAAGAGGACCAAAAACAATGATATTTGAAAAAAAGTTGGGATAGCGCTTATCCAGGAAATGATGAGAACACGGATTGAAATGGGTTGGTTATATATTACAGAGGCCTTTATATGCTCCGGTGAGAACAGGAGTCTGCTATTAAGAGGATGGTGACAGACCAAAAATTACTTAGGAGAAAGTAGTACAAAGAGACTTAACGGAGCAAAATATAACATGGGATTTAACCTATGATAGTAATGAATGGCAAAATGCTAATTTGCATTTTGGAGACCGATTAAGGTGTACACTATAAGTTTTTGTTTCATGTATTCATATTTTTCTTCCTTTATTTAATTTTTTTCTAGCTTTTTATATTTGTGTGTAATTTTTATATATGACATCTTTATTTTTATTTTATGTATTTGTCCTTTTGTTTTCTACTTTCTCGCTTACATATGGGATTCATTGCAGCCTACCCCAACTAGTTTGGGATAAAAGGAATTGTTGAGCTGAGTAATAATAATAATACAAAGACAGGGATACCTTAAAGTTGCTCCTTGTACTTGCAATCTAGTCTTGATTACATCCAAGGGAGTGGTGAGATATGCACTAAGCCCTGCAACAATATTGAGAACTATGAAGTTCTTTGCAGGTAACTTACAATATAATAACTTTAAGAATGATAATTATTGCCTAATTCAGTCTTATCAATTTCCAAAAACCATTGTGCTTAAGAGTACAACAAGATACATACCTCCGGCTAATCCTCCCAATAACAACCCCTCAAGAGAACCATTGACACGGTAATTTGAATTGGGGAACAATTTTTGCTTCCCAAAATCTGATAAATCTTTTAGTGCCTCATAGAATGTAACCTGTAAAGCATAACATAAGACAAATTGAAATAAAAGAATATAAAATAATTTAGGCAGCAAACTAGAACTTAATTCAAAGTTGAAACAGTATGGGTTCGGTTAACATGTAGACAAACAAACCAATGTATGTAGCACTGCCATGCATTGTGAATGCAGAATCATAAATGTGTACAGAAAGAGGTAATGGAACACAAGTTATTACATGATGGTCTACTTATATGGTTTCAAAGCCCCACAATGCACATATATACAGTAATTAATTAGTAAAAAAGACGTGAGGGGAAAACACAATTTTTAGCATCCCTGATTTTCAGAATTTAAAAATCCAAATCAAACTCCAGAACCAAGAACCTTGAACTTAGCTCAGGATCCACCTTTGGAAGAAGTCCATAGTCAGGAGTACCCATGGTATATAATTTATGAGAATGCTACTTGATCTGTCCAGGTTACTGATCAACCCTCTATCAGTTCAGCAAGTAAATTTATTTCTAAAAACAGAAAAGTATAAAATAAACAAATATATTTTTATGGATTAGAAGTTTAAAACACTATAGCAGTCCAGAACCATGGAAACTAGATTAGACTATAAAGCGTTGGCTCGTTCTTTTCAAACTTCTTCCATTGTTTGTTAGCCATGATTACATAACTTTCCAGATATGATATAAATATGGTCAAATTGAATAATTAATGCATAACTAAGTGGAATATAGTGATTTGATATGGCATCTGAAAAAGAAATAGAGTCGCTTAAATGGGATGAAGGGACTAATAAGTCTATACCATTAAACCAGCAAATGGCACATCCCTTGCAAGTGTAGACCAGTATCTGCAACAAAATTTACAAGCACATTTTAGTCAAGCAACAAGTAAAAATCAGGACAACTCAAACTTTAGGATAATTGGAAGCAAATACATAATTAGGCAACAAACGAAGCTGTCATGTTGATACCAAATGCACCCAGTGGATGCTTTCAGTTCAACTTTTACAAATGCATGTTCAAGGGTCGGACTGCATATCTTTTCACGTAATGACAACGAATAATTTACTTGTTGGATTGATAGTGGTTCACAAATCCAAAGTGTTTTAGCTAGATCATTCAACTTTATTTCAACAGGCCGATACCTATAAGTCAGCAAATATTGATAGAAACTCTACCATATGAGAAGAAAAGCGAAGAGAGGAAATGCCAGGAAGGGGATAGGAGAGAATTGTTGTTTCTAGGAGAACCAACTCACTAAATTTCTCCTCAAGGCAATGGCTTATTTCAAAAGCTGCCAATAATTAATGACTAGTTAGGCATCTGAAACATATTTTCTCACATTCCTACAGACAAAAATTAATTATAAAAAAAGTTAACACCACCCAAAGAAACACAAGTTGCATGGTTGGTTGTCAAATATACCCAGCATATAATCCCCTGAGACCTTGTTCCTTCCATATTGAACGGCCAGCCTTAAACATTCCTGAGTAATAACCATACATTTGTGTGCCAGGTCTTAAATGGGTACTGTCTTTCATGACAACGGAACTCCAATACTTTCTCGTGCCTTGAATCTGCATGCGCTGCTTTAGCACTTCACATGGAACATATACAACCGAGCCAAGTGTATCTCCTGAAATGCACAAAACAAAAGGTGTTGTGAGTTAATAGTTTAACTGAACCTTCAAGTGAACATCTTGATTTGATTAATTAAGCTTTGAAACTGGTAACATCACAAATCTAATTCAGTCTCAGAAATTAATTTCATAAAATTTCTCCAACATATACATAAATCCATAGTTGGCATCATACAAGTGAACAATAATGAACAAGTAGATGAAACTTGACAGATTTTCACCATTATTGACAGCAGTGAATCCTTCAACATATATAACTAACTTCACCCTGATGATTTATGGTGAGGAAAAGGTGGCTAAAATCTAAATAGAGATCATTGATTTATTTAACAGTACTTAGTCATCTATAAGTAAAGTCACATTCACTATCTTCTGCATTTAGAAAGCACATAGATATGTTCCTGAGATTTTGGAAGAAGTTTTAAAGAGTAGCTACACATATAAAATCAGATGCAAAGTAAGAAAAAACTGGAAGAGCTTACCAACAGCTCCAGCAATGAAATGTGCCCAGTGGCCCCCAAGGTTAGGATGTGTATCGTCAATCCACTTCTTTGTGGACTCGATGACTCCAAAATATGTAGCTCCCGTTGCAAGAGATCCAGTGACACCAGGTGCAATTCCTCTATAAAAACCTACAGATTATTCGTTAGGAAAAAATAATTTACAGATAAAACATGCAATGACTAAAAGAATATGTTTAATGCTACTCAATCTCCACTATATCAGAAGGTATGAGCATTGTCTCTAAAGAAAACATGATAGCCTTGTATTCTAGGTAAGTTCAAGAGTGTAGCACTAGCACCTCAAAAGAGACTAACTTCCTCAATCAGATCATCAATGGAGAAGTTATATGTAATTATATGATCCAAGATGTGAGAAGCTCTCATTCAATGATAATCAGATACCAAATGCTGTGCAAGTGAAAAGAAGAAGTACCTCTTAAACCATCAGATGCCCAGACTGTATGGACCATTTGTATGATGCTCTTTTCGTTCTGACATAACAAAAAAATGTACTATTACGATTCTAAATTGTCAATAATAAAAAAGTATCAAACTGAAAGAATACATCTTAAAGGCAGAAAACAGCTCTTAAGTAAATTTTTATAAGTTCAACTCTCATGTATTATGAGAAATCCAATATCAAAAGTATCAGTAAACAATAGTTACCTGGGACCCACTAAGAATAACTTGACTCTGAATCCGCGTCTTAATGGTATCAATAGGATGCAACATCCCTTCCCCAAAAGCACCAGCGATCGCTCCCCATGCAAACTCCCTCCAAACTACAGTTGAGCAGCACATTAAAATCACTGAGTTAATTCTTGATGAATCGTCAATGTAAAAAGAAATTTTACACAAGCCACTAAAAAAATAAAATACTGAAATCGAACTTGATAAATTTATATACAAATTGTTTTGGTCTAGGTCTAGTTCTAATCATATAACGAGATTTTTGGCCAAAAAATGAACTTTTAAGTACCAAATTGCAAAATATACTTTTCCAAGGCATCCTATTGGTTCAGATCAAACTTACGTATAACATATATAATTTTGTCCATGTCCTAACAACTATTAGTAACATTTATAATTAATAACACAGATGGCAAGTTAACCAGGTTCAGTCAAGTGCTTTACAACAAATGACAGCAGTTTTAAATGTATCAACAATAAAACCAAAATGAATAATATCTTAAACATTAACTTCATCAAAAAAATTGTGACCCACGATTTCAATGCATTATATGGGGCTCTGCAGGCTGAATCCGCAAGGGGACATGTATATTGGATATTGGTACTATTCGTGGGTGGAGTCCAATAAGCTAGGGATTCTGAAACTGCAAAATTCCATACATTTCATATTCATTCTTACTAAATAATTGAACAGCTTGAACAGTAAAGAAACCAATACAATCAACCAGAGCTTTAAAAAAATCGAACTTTGAAACCATATAATGCCAATAAGTCACTATAACAAGTATATTAAAGAGTTATAAAGAACGGACCAAAGAACTGATTGTGGGGTTTGTTGCTGAAACGTGTGGGTACTACTATTACTGAAGCTTTTGATTCTTTAGAAGGTGAATTGGCCATCGCCATGGAAGAAGATTTTGCAAAAAAACCTTGAGCTCTTTTTCTGTCTGTGATTAGGGTTTTGTGTGTGCGGTATGGTGTGATTTGAAGAAGGCGGGATTCTCCAGCTCCTTTTAATAAATTATGACACTGTGTTGTAGTTTGGACAGAAAGAAAATAAATTTAATTTAGAAAATAGAGGGTGAAAAAGGATTTTTTTTTTTTGGTTTATTAGTTTTAAAAGAAAATTTAAATTTTTAAGAATATATTATTACTATTATTATTATAATTTTGCTAGAATCTATTATAAAGATTCCTTTTGTTCTAAAATTAAAGGTAAGCATATTATAATTCAAATTGATGTGAATTTATTTAATTTTAGTTGACATAATTATTATAAACGTATAGTAATATATAACAAAAACTATTAGTCCCGAAAAAAAATTCATTTTAAAATTTATGAGTTATATCAAATTTAAAATTTAATATATTGTCGTTTAACTTTAAAAACCAACTTGTATTTTTAATTTTGGAACGGAGGGAATATTATTTTAATATATTATCTAAGTCTTTACTAAAAAAATAATTCATATCATTTTAAGTTTGAAAATAAATTTTTGGAAGAAATTTGTTTTATTTTTATCATTTTCTTTTACTTAAAATTTACAAGAAAGAATTTTCAATCTTCTTCTAATTTTTTTTCTTCTTTTTTTCTGGTTATAAAACTCACAAACACAATGGTAAGTACCTGACAGACAAGAAAAAAATTATTTTAATATATTATCTAAGTCTTTGTTGTGACGCCCCCAAAATAGGTATACAACACCCATTCTGAGTCACCAAATACATGGTACAGAAAGCAAACTACAACTTCAATAATACAATTGTCGTGCAAAATACGACAACACATACTGTGAGTTTAAATACAAATATTGTCTTCTAGACAATATCCACACTCAAATAAATCCTCATTACAATTATTCAAACACTATTTTACAGAAATAGTGAGGACTGCTAAAACATCTTTCTAGAACCATCACTCCATACCCCGACTAGATCCTGCTATGTTCTCACCTCCTGAGAAGAAAAATGGAACAAAAAGGAAAAGGGTGAGCTCAACTAGCCCAGTAAAGAATATTATGACTAAGATAATATACAACAAATTATCGTTAGTCTTCAACAGGGAAAAATCTGATAAAATATAATCGACAACAAGTTTTAGATCAACAACTGCAGCGGAAACAGCAAACCATTAGAAGAGTCAAGTAGAGAAAGAATTCTACTATCTTCTAAGATTTAAAAGTCCATCATCAATATTTTATCCCTGTAACATCAATTAATAATCATCTTTAACCAAATATTCATCTTTGCACTACAGGCCAAAGATATTCATTTGTATCATCAGTCGGTCATGTTCATCTCAACACCTGTTCATCTTTGCACTACATGCCAAAGATATTCATCAAGTAATTATACATCTTTGCACTACAGGCCAAAGATATTCATCAAGTAATTATACATCTTTGCACTACAGGCCAAAGATATTCAGTAATATCATCATTTAGGACTGAGGATGATGAAAAATATCTTAAAGAGAACGAATCCAATGAGACAGAAGGACAAATAGTAGGGATTCGTATAACAGTTTATCCAAGATCAATAATACTTCATAATAATCAATTGTGAAGCAGAATTCAAAAATAAAGATCAAAATATGGATACAATCAAAGATAGTAACCATAATAGACATCTTGGACAAAAAGGAAAAATTTTATTTTTCGGTGAATAGTGCCGTATTCGTGAATAGTGTCGTATACGTGAATAGTACCGTATACGTGAATAGTAACCCCGACACAAAAAGTTCCAAATTTGATAAAAACTCATATCAATATTTCAGCATAATGATATTGAAAAAAATAATATCATTTAAGAAGAAAATAATATCCCTTACCTCAAGATATCAGTACTTCTGGTCGAAATACCGGTATAAGGCTGAAAGAAACTTGCTCTGATGAATAGAAACTCTCAAAGTATCTAAATACTCACAAAATACACTCAATAATCTAGAGGGAGAAAGAGAGAAAACTTGTTTCTGGTGTGATTTTCAATTCTAACTTAGCCCTCTATTTATAGGAAAATTTTAGTAGGTTTGACCTGCAACCTGATGGCTTTACCTGCTACTATTCCCACCCACCACATTTGAAATATAATTCAGCACATTTCTTCACCAACCACAAGTGGGGCCCACCAATTCTAGAATTTTCCATCAAAATGATAAACTCCGAAAATTCAACAATTTCTGAACCAGTCATCTCGTAAAATTCATAATAAATCATACGTTTATTTTTAACGGTTCAAAATTTGTGGACATATACTCAACTTATATATGTATAACATATCCAAAAATTACCACGATCCAACGGTCGGATTAAAAATTATAACACCCGCAATATTTCTCAAAAACCCTGATTTTTAATACCTCCATTCCGACAAAAATACTGATAAAAACCTCAACATTAACTCCTTCATTTTTAACAACAAAAATATATTCCTCATTTATATCCACATAAAATAAATATTTCCTTATCATATGATTCAATAATTAATTATTCACAAATAATATTACAGAATCACATTTATGACAACCAGGCCGTTCCCAGGAAAGAGGGGGCTTTCCAATAAGGATTTCTCCTTACTGGCGCGCAATTAGATGACCAAACCTCTCCTTAGACAGAACTTTCTAGACATTGCCAATAATGTTATCTAATAATATTATTCAAATAATATGAATTATTGATCTGATAATGGAAAATACTATGCAGCAACAATTATTGAAACAACAATAATATAAAATATCAATGCAACAATTATTGAATCAATAAAATAAAATATTGAACAATAACTACTGTAACAATTATTGAGTAGTGCCTTCTTACGTAAGAATCAATAATTGGTGCAATACCGTGTGCTACTGTATTTTAATCACCGGGTATTCCAACAGTATTAACGGTAACAACTACGCCGTTATTTATAAATAACTTATACTTGTCATTTTCTTCATCCAATCGCTTTTCGTTATGGGGCCCACACAAGGCTGCGCCGTCGTACGAATATTCCCCGACAGCAAGAATATTCCACGACCAAACGAATATTCCCCGACAAAATGAATATTTTATAACCACTTGCTTATTTGAAATATTTGCGCATTTCACCCATAACCGAAGTATTATATCAAATTAATCCCTTATTATTCACAATAATATTTAGAGAAAATTTGATTTTATTCATTAATAAGTTGGGGTCTTACAACCTCCCCTCCTCGTGAAATTTCGTCCTCGAAATTGACGTACGTACCTAATGTTTCAAAAATGTGAGGATACCTCGCTTTCATTTCTGATTCCAACTCCCAGGTCATTTCTTCAATAGCATGGTTTCTCCACAAAACCTTAACTTGTGGTATAACCTTCGTGCGTAGGACATGCTCTTTCCTATCCAAGATCTTAACAGGTACCTCCTCGTACGTTAAATCTTCAGCTATCTCGTCTGGTTCTAACTCAATAATATGGTTCGGGTCTTTAACATATTTACGAAGCATAGATATGTGAAAAACATTATGAACACGAGACATGCTTGGAGGTAATGCGAGTATATATGCCACATTTCCTATTCGCTCAAGAATCTCAAATGGACCAACAAATCTTGGATTGAGCTTTCCTCTCTTCCCAAATCTTGTAACTCCCTTCCATGGTGCAACACGTAATAATACATGATCCCCAATACTAAATTACAAATCCTTCCGATGAAGATCCGCATAACTATTTTGTCGATCCTGTGCCGTTTGTATACGTTGTCGAATCGTTTGGATCTTCTCTGTAGTAATGCGTACCAACTCTGGTCCCAACAATGTTGCTTCACCCACCTCGTCCCAGCATACTGGAGAATGATATTTTCTTCCATACAACGCCTCGAATGGAGCCACACCTATGCTCGCCTGATAACTGTTGTTGTAGGAGAATTCCACCAATGGTAGGTACTTATCCCAACTCCCTTTGAGATCTAGGACACAAAGTCTTAATAGATCTTCAAGAGTTTGAATAGTCCTCTCTGATTGTCCGTCCGTTTGAGGATGGTATGCCGAACTGAATCGTAAATCCGTGCCTATAGCTTTCTGCAAGCTAACCCAAAATCGTGAAGTGAATCTTGGGTCACGATCCGAAACTATGGATACTGGCATGCCATGCAATCTCACAATCTCGTTCACGTACATACTAGCAAGACGTTCAAGGGAATAAGTCTCACGTATCGGCAAGAAATGAGCGGACTTGGTTAATCTATCAACAATAACCCAAATCGCATCTATGCCTTGAGAAACCTTGGGAAGACCCGTAACAAAATCCATAGTAATGTGTTCCCACTTCCATTTCGGAATCTCAAGTGGTTGCAATGGACCCTTTGGTACTTGATGCTCCGTTTTTACACGTTGACAAGTTAAACATCTCGAGATAAACTTCGCGATCTCTTTTTTCATATTGCTCCACCAAAATGTATGTCGAAGATCGTGATACATTTTGGTACTCCCAGGATGGATTGCAAACGGTGTGTTGTGTGCCTCCATCATTATTCTATGCTTCAAGTCAAAATCGTTAGGAACACAAAGCCTGGAGTTGACTCGAAGTATTCCTTCTTCATCAATTCTTGCTTCTGGAATAGCACCTTCTTGCACTTTCTTCTTCATACGCATCAGCTCCATGTCCGTAGCTTGAGCAGCTTTAACTTTATCGATTAAAGTCGGTTCTACTCGTATATTTGATATTATCATGTGGGTACTTGGAGCCTTCATCTCTATCTCCATCCTTTGCAAGTCATACAAAATGGGCCTTTGTGTTAACAACATTGCACTCGTACCCGCATATGATCTTCTACTCAATGCGTCAGCTACTACGTTTGCTTTTCCAGGATGATATTGGATGGTATGATCGTAATATTTCAACAGCTCGAGCCAACGTCACTGCCGCATGTTGAGTTCCTTTTGGGTGAAGAAATATTTGAGGCTTTTATGATCTGTATAGATCTCCACTTTCTCCCCATACAGGTAGTGTCTCCAGATCTTCAACGCAAAAACGATTGCTGCCAACTCCAAATCATGAGTAGGATAATTTCTCTCATATTCTTTGAGTTGTCGTGAGGCATAGGCTATGACTTTCCCATGTTGCATGAGATCACATCCTAACCCTTTGCCTGAAGCATCACTGTAGATAACAAATCCATCCGAACCAGATGGTATTGTCAGAACAGGTGCCGAAATGAGTCTCCTCTTGAGTTCTTGGAAACTCTTCTTGCATTCCTCACTCCATACGAATTTTGTATCTTTCTGAGTCAGCTGAGTTAACGGAGTAGCGATTTGAGAAAATCCTTTTACAAATCTCCGATAATAACCAGCTAAGCCTAGAAAGCTATGTATTTCGATTACTGACTTAGGTTGCTCTCAACTGTGACTCATATCCCAATCTTGGATAGCACGTCACAATGACACCTATCAATTTACTACCGCACGAATATGGCGTCCCCTACGGAGAGTCTGGATTCAGTGCATTCTACAAAGGAAGTCACCAGATAAAGGCTCAGGTACAAACTTCTACAGTTAGGTTTTTAACTCCTGAAGTTCAATAAGAGCCATTCGATATGAGATTTTAGAAGTGGGTTTTGTACCGGATTCAAAGATGATACAAAATTCAATATCACGCTCTGGAGGTAGGCTAAGAAATTCTTCAGGAAATACGTCAGGGATTTACTGACAATAGAAATATCATTCAAATCTGACGTATTTTTGTTCAAGTTCATAACATAGCTAAGAAAACTTGACATCCGTTTTTCAATAAACGAATGACTTTACGGCTTGATATGAAAGAGTTTGACTTCAATGGTTTGGTTGCTTGAATTTGAATAACAGGTTGCTTAGGAATATGAAAACTAACAACCTTACGAAAGCAATCAATTTTGGCATGATGAGTAGTTAACCAATCAATTCCTAAAATCACATCAAAAGCAAGTATCTTTAAAGAGATAAGATCAACAGGTAATGTGATAGTGTCAACTTGGATCATGCAAAATTTAAAAACTGTAGATGTAACGAAAGTTTCTCCTAACGGAGTTTCAACAGATAAATCAAAGTCCAATTTCTCCGGAGTCAAGTTTAAACGTTGAGCACAAGCAGGAGAGATAAAAGAATGGGTAGAACCGGTATCTAGTAAAGTATAAACTTCGCAAGAATTCAAGATTAGCTTACCCGTGATCACCTCGTTTGGGTTTCTCGCGTTTTGGCCAGTAACGACAAACGCCCTTCCAGGAATCGCTGATTTCGACTTATCCGGGACAGCTTTTGGAGTCACCATCCCCGCTGAACTTGGTTTTGCTACAGAACACTCTCGAGCTATATGACCCTCCTTTCCACAGTTATAACATACCTTGGATTGTTGTGGGCAGTTTGGGCTGATATGTCCCTCTTTCCCACATTTGTAACATACGACCGGTGGTCGTTCTCCTCCCCTAGAAACAGTTGATGTTTGTGCTGACGTCTTCACATTATCATTGTTGTACCTTCTCTTCTTGAAATCTCCTCCCGACTCGCTCCTTCTATTATCACGACCACGATTACCACCAGAGTGGTTACCGCTTTTATCCGAATATTTTTCTCCCTGCTGGTTTTCATTGCTTCGATGACTGCCGCCACCGGTATGACCCTGGTTGTGGTCCCTCGGTTGCACATACTCATTATCTCGCTCTAATAATTGAGCCCTATTTACAACATCTGAATATAAAGAAAATTTATGAGAGATAAGATATTGTCGAATCTCGGGTTTTAGACCTCTCAGAAACATCCTTGTCATTCGTTCCTCATTTTCGACCAAATGAGGTGCAAACCTGGATAACTCTGCAAACTTCGCCTCGTACTGGGACACCGTCATGTTGTTTTGTTCCAGTCTGATAAATTCTACCTCCTTCATATGACGAATACTTTCAGGAAAGTACTTGTCATTGAACAGTTTTTGAAATGTTTCCCAGGACATGTTGAGTGCGTCAGGCTGGGTACGCTTCACAGACTCCCACCAGTAGTCTGCCTCACCGCGGAACATAAATGTGGCGAATGGAACCTTCTGTTCCTCCGTGCATCCCAAGACATCAAATATCTTGGTAATTTGCTTGACCCACGTTTCCGCCATGATCGGATCCGGATTTCCCTTAAATTCTGGTGGTCCCAATTCTTTGAACTGCTTAGCTATGACAAACCGCGCGTTGTTATCATTTCCACCCGTATTCTGCACACGAGTCTCCCTCGTCTGATTTTGCATGAACTGCAAAAAACTCCTAAACATTCCATCATTCATCGTTTGCTCGGTAACGTTGTTTACAGGAGGAATATTGCCTTCCTGTTGCACGTTCCCCTGGGTGTTGATCAAAGGTGTCTCCACGGTCTGATTTACTCCATTATTAACGTTCTCAGCTGCCATTCTTAAATACTGCCATAAAACAAGGGTTAATAGTCATGTCATATATTATCCCTATACTCTGACCGACCAAATAAACACCAAATAAACTTAGTCAGGTCATACTAGCGAAGGAATTCCCCGTCTCTCCCCTCCTAGTTCTTGTCTCACATCTCAGCCAGGGATCATATCCCTAAGCTCTGATACCAACTGTGACGCCCCCAAAATAGGTATACAACACCCATTCTGAGTCACCAAATACATGGTACAGAAAGCAAACTACAACTTCAATAATACAATTGTCGTGCAAAATACGACAACACATACTGTGAGTTTAAATACAAATATTGTCTTCTAGACAATATCCACACTCAAATAAATCCTCATTACAATTATTCAAACACTATTTTACAGAAATAGTGAGGACTGCTAAAACATCTTTCTAGAACCATCACTCCATACCCCGACTAGATCCTGCTATGTTCTCACCTCCTGAGAAGAAAAATGGAACAAAAAGGAAAAGGGTGAGCTCAACTAGCCCAGTAAAGAATATTATGACTAAGATAATATACAACAAATTATCGTTAGTCTTCAACAGGGAAAAATCTGATAAAATATAATCGACAACAAGTTTTAGATCAACAACTGCAGCGGAAACAGCAAACCATTAGAAGAGTCAAGTAGAGAAAGAATTCTACTATCTTCTAAGATTTAAAAGTCCATCATCAATATTTTATCCCTGTAACATCAATTAATAATCATCTTTAACCAAATATTCATCTTTGCACTACAGGCCAAAGATATTCATTTGTATCATCAGTCGGTCATGTTCATCTCAACACCTGTTCATCTTTGCACTACAGGCCAAAGATATTCATCAAGTAATTATACATCTTTGCACTACAGGCCAAAGATATTCAGTAATATCATCATTTAGGACTGAGGATGATGAAAAATATCTTAAAGAGAACGAATCCAATGAGACAGAATGACAAATAGTAGGGATTCGTATAACAGTTTATCCAAGATCAATAATACTTCATAATAATCAATTGTGAAGCAGAATTCAAAAATAAAGATCAAAATATGGATACAATCAAAGATAGTAACCATAATAGACATCTTGGACAAAAAGGAAAAATTTTATTTTTCGGTGAATAGTGCCGTATTCGTGAATAGTGTCGTATACGTGAATAGTACCGTATACGTGAATAGTAACTCCGACACAAAAAGTTCCAAATTTGATAAAAACTCATATCAATATTTCAGCATAATGATATTGAAAAAAATAATATCATTTAAGAAGAAAATAATATCCCTTACCTCAAGATATCAGTACTTCTGGTCGAAATACCGGTATAAGGCTGAAAGAAACTTGCTCTGATGAATAGAAACTCTCAAAGTATCTAAATACTCACAAAATACACTCAATAATCTAGAGGGAGAAAGAGAGAAAACTTGTTTCTGGTGTGATTTTCAATTCTAACTTAGCCCTCTATTTATAGGAAAATTTTAGTAGGTTTGACCTGCAACCTGATGGCTTTACCTGCTACTATTCCCACCCACCACATTTGAAATATAATTCAGCACATTTCTTCACCAACCACAAGTGGGGCCCACCAATTCTAGAATTTTCCATCAAAATGATAAACTCCGAAAATTCAACAATTTCTGAACCAGTCATCTCGTAAAATTCATAATAAATCATACGTTTATTTTTAACGGTTTAAAATTTGTGGACATATACTCAACTTATATATGTATAACATATCCAAAAATTACCACGATCCAACGGTCGGATTAAAAATTATAACACCCGCAATATTTCTCAAAAACCCTGATTTTTAATACCTCCATTCCGACAAAAATACTGATAAAAACCTCAACATTAACTCCTTCATTTTTAACAACAAAAATATATTCCTCATTTATATCCACATAAAATAAATATTTCCTTATCATATGATTCAATAATTAATTATTCACAAATAATATTACAGAATCACATTTATGACAACCAGGCCGTTCCCAGGAAAGAGGGGGCTTTCCAATAAGGATTTCTCCTTACTGGCGCGCAATTAGATGACCAAACCTCTCTTTAGACAGAACTTTCTAGACATTGCCAATAATGTTATCTAATAATATTATTCAAATAATATGAATTATTGATCTGATAATGGAAAATACTATGCAGCAACAATTATTGAAACAACAATAATATAAAATATCAATGCAACAATTATTGAATCAATAAAATAAAATATTGAACAATAACTACTGTAACAATTATTGAGTAGTGCCTTCTTACGTAAGAATCAATAATTGGTGCAATACCGTGTGCTACTGTATTTTAATCACCGGGTATTCCAACAGTATTAACGGTAACAACTACGCCGTTATTTATAAATAACTTATACTTGTCATTTTCTTAATCCAATCGCTTTTCGTTATGGGGCTCACACAAGGCTGCGCCGTCGTACGAATATTCCCCGACAGCAAGAATATTCCACGACCAAACGAATATTCCCCGACAAAATGAATATTTTAT
This sequence comes from Panax notoginseng, assembly GCA_016801055.1. NCBI lineage: Eukaryota > Viridiplantae > Streptophyta > Magnoliopsida > Apiales > Araliaceae > Panax > Panax notoginseng. Next base: position 225,185,653 of record CM029016.1, on the reverse strand, counting down.
AACCACTTGCTTATTTGAAATATTTGCGCATTTCACCCATAACCGAAGTATTATATCAAATTAATCCCTTATTATTCACAATAATATTTAGAGAAAATTTGATTTTATTCATTAATAAGTTGGGGTCTTACATTTGTTAAAAAAAAATTCATATCATTTCAAGTTTGAAAAGAAATTTGTTTAATTTTTTTCATTTTCTTTTACTTAAAAAGAAAGAATTTTCAATCTTCTTTCTAATTTTTTTTTCTTTTTTCCTAGTTTATAAAACTCACAAATACGATGATAAGCACGTAATAGACAAGAAAAAAAATTATTTTAAAGAAAAAAAAATTAACACCCACTTTCTTGGAAATATCTTTTATAACAAAAACTTTTTATTTGCAAATAAAAAATCTACCATTGTTAAAATATAAGAATAATATTAATTCCGTTATATAAAGTGAAAATTTTATTTAGTTATACGAAATTGAATAAAAATATAAAGATTATCTGTCATATTTATATATCTTTCTAAAACGAATTACTACTATTAATATTCATTTACGAAGACTGAGTAATTCTAGTAATTACTGCTACAACTGGCTAGCTGGTGGCTGGTGAGCTACTCCTTTCTCGTTCTCGCATTCAATTGGCCCTACGATTTTAGTCGCAGTTTTTTCCTGATAAATGGTCATTTTCATTGATGGATTTTGCAGATTGTGGGTCGTTTTCAACAGGAATTTACTGACAATTTATATCATCAGTACATGGGAATTTGTATATTGAATTTCTCGGATTTCGATCATGAATTTGTGAAATATATAGATTGACATCAAATGGGTATCTCTCAGATTGTGCTATACTTTCACAGATTGCTCTGATTCGGTATGTTTGGGGATTTGAATTTTGATATTCGGACTAAAAATGGAGTTAAAGAGAATTGAGAATTAGGCATTTTAGCTATGAGGAATTGGTTGTATCTTAATTTTGTTTTCTGGGTTGTGATGGTTTTGCTACATGTGATAATTGCTCACTAATATTAGATGGTTATGGTACTTTTTTTGAGCTACTGTTCTTAGCTTTGGAGCTTGGAGGTTTTTTTATGCCTACAAATAACCTGTGAAGCAGTTTATCGATTTCTTGGTTTTTGGGTTGTGGAGGTTTTTTGAGTTGTATGTGGTTCTTGGGTTCTGGATTGGTTTTTATTATTCAGATTGATTGAAAATTTTGTCTTGGGTTATTCTGAGGATTGAAAGAAAAAGTGGAAACTTTGTTGTAATAAAATTTTGGTGGTGATTTTGGCAGAAGGGAGAGGAACATAAAATGGATGTTTGGGTTGTTGCAGCAGCAGCTGGAGCTGGGTACATAGCCCGGCACTGGAAAGATCTTTTGGAGGGTGCACAAAATTTATCACACTCATCTTCTGGCAGTTGTAGTTTCGCCAAACCCGAATCGTCTTCAATGCAGGAGTTTCAGGACAAAAACAGTCACTTGTACAAGTTGGGCCAGAGGAAAAACATAGGTAAGGATGTTTCTGGAGAAAGACAACCAGTTTCTCAAGGTGTTTCAATGGCAGAAGTTTCTAGTTTTGGGTTTGATGGGCAAAAATTGGTACAAATGGACAATTATGAGGATTGCGATGTATCAACTCAAACATGTTTATCCCCTAGGCTCTTGAGCAATGACTACCTGAGTGACTTTAGCGAGTGTTATTGTGATTTGTTGCTTAAACCTTCTACCGGAGACATGGGATCTTGTTGTAGTAGAAGGATTCTTAAAAGTAAACAAACTAATGGGCAAGTCATCAAACCTCTCGATTCTCTAGAAAGTTGCCTCATGGCTCAGTTATACAAGGAACATGCTGACATGGAAGAGCGTATGCTTAATTCCTTAACTACACCATCTACGCCAACTGCAAGACCTCTTGTTGCGACTGACGGAAGTAGAATAATCAGTAGAACAAGTGGCCAACCTGTCAATGTGCGAACCAGAACAGGGGAATCTAAGCTGGACAAGGGAATCTATTCAGAAGGGAAAGGGACTGTATTTGGTGTTCCTCCACTACCAAACATTGGGTGGAAAAAGGAAGATAAAATTAGAAGGGATCAGAGTGGAAGATTGAGCAGTTTCAGTAAAATGATCTATGCAAAACACTCTGCTTCACAAGGTGATATATTCTCATTATCAGAATGATTCTTGTTTATCCACATGCATAAATGCTCTTTTTAATAAATTATAGAACTTTAGCATGTAGCCAATACTATTAAAATCTTATTTTTCAAACATTGAGATTAGTATATTTTAGGTTTGACTTTTAAGTAACTTCATATATTAAGCTCGCCTTTAATCATGGAAAAAAAGTGAATAAAACAGCAGATGCTTCGTCAATGGTCTGAGAGAACGTTTGCTCTTCTTGTTGCTGTTTTATTTTCATGAATAAACACATACCTCAAAATAAATAGAAGAAATAATCTTGTTGAGGATAAAATCAAAGATTGACTTTTCTATGTTTGCACAACAGATAGGAGAATGAAAAACAAAAGTATTGATTTCATTCAGTTTCCTTTTTCCTATAGTCTCAAGTCTTTTTTGTATTATTATTTCTTTTATATGTTAAATATAGAATACTCTTAGCTGTCTAATCACGCATTGTCTTTTCCACGTATGATCTAGCCAGGAAAAAAGAAACAGAAGCACAAAAGGGGTCGGCTCCTGCGTACATGGTTGCCACTCCTTTGGCATTTTTTTTCTTCAAATATAATATTACTGGTAAAAAAAAACAGGATATGCTAAACAATTTAAATTATATAAGAAAGAGCCTTTTGTTTATTGTCTAAAAAAAGAAGAGGGATCTGTTTGTTTATGCGAAAGACTTGTTGAGTGTATTTAAGCAAATAATATTTTAATGTGTTATTTAGTGAGCTGAAGGGTAAATTTTTCCAATGGGTGCAGAAGATTTTGGCTAGTATTCTCACTTTTTGGCTTGTTGCTCCTCTGATAACGGGTTTTAGTAATTGTATTGTATCTCATTTCTAACATTGTCACATGTATCAGGATCATCTCATGGAGCACTTCTTTTCAGTCTTGGGATTTCTGTTGCTATAATGTCCTCTTTCTTAGCGGATAAACTAGAGGTAGATAAATTGAATACTCTGCTGAAACAAACAGAGGACTTGGTTCATGATCTACAAGAGGAACTTGAGATGAAAGATTCATTAACTGTTACAGAGCTTGCTCTCGAGGATTATGAACCACGGGATATACACAAAGATACATACAGCAAAGAAGCACTACTTGCATTTTCCTCTGAACAGAATTTTGAGGAATCAACCAAAGAAGATCGTGATCAGGAGATACAAAAGGAATCTATGAGAAAAATTGAAGCAGAGCTTGAAGCTGAACTTGCCAGGCTTGAACTAAACATGAATTCATCCACTCTAGATGGACAATTTTCTGATCTAGTTGAGGTAAGCATGCTTATCAAAGAAATTCAAGTGCTGTAGCAGAATTTTCCTTCCTTGTGCGCAAAAGGTTTTTGAACCTACAGAGAGCAGTGGCATTTTTTTTTCCTTCTCTTCTTACTAGTAGATCTTATTCTCCCTTAGCTATATGTAACTTGATGTGGTACACATGTACAAAACTCCAAGAGCTTGGGATCTTGGAGTCATATAATTAGACTAATTTTATAGCTTGAGCTTTCTTAACTAATCTTTTAAATAAAAATATGCTTGATCAAAATTTAGTAGGTTCATTAATTTTTATTGCTCTGGTTTAGGTAAAATATTTAAGCCCACAAGTGTGATATGTATGTTCCGATGTTCGTGAGTGCATCATATTCTCTTTGCCCACTAACATTTGCACATCACATTTATTTTCTATCATTAGTAAAAAAGATATCATTTGGAAGCATGTAATAGAAAGACAGCCATGTACACACTTGATAGCACATGATGCCAAAAGGTGGTATCTAAGGTATTGCAAAATACTATGGATTGTGGATGGATATGTTTGCGTTCATTATTTAATTTGTGTTTTAACTGCATAACCGGTGGTAAGAGTAAAAGGTTTATTCTTTGTTTCTGGTAGTTGGTGATCTCAAATATTTATGTTTATTTTTTATATGCTCGACTGGTTTAAAAATGCAGAAGCTGAGGACCAAGCAAGTATTGTATTTAACATCAGTAACTTGGCCAATTTTTGCTTTCAAGTAATTTCTTCCCCAGTTTGGTGTACAATTATGGTGTAACCTTGTTAATAAGGAAGTGTACTTCTTCCGAGAGCTAGTGCCTAATTAACACACTTAAGACAAATTTAACCACCTTCTGAAATCTTGAGGAATCATTTGTTCTGTGTATTGCTAGAACGAGGTTGTACAGTGTACTGCAGTAGGTTGTAATTGTATTACAGGCTTAATTCTTAGCTTCATTGCAGCTTGACCCAGACTTTTCAGCAGACATCGCTTGCGGGGAGTTGAGAGCCGACATGTTTGGTAGACAATCCGGTAACCAACCTTGTGCGGATCAAGATGGAAGTGGCAGCTCAACTCCTCAGTCCATCAACTATGCTGTCTCCCCAGTAGAACTGGCCTTACGTTTACATGAACTCCTTGAATCAAGATTAGAAGAACGGGTGAAGGAGCTTGAAATAGAACTTCAAAACAGCAGAAAAGAGGTTCATTACATGGAACCGGAGCATATGAAGTCTTTGTGAGAATTCTGAAATACTGAAGCAGGCTCTTCCTCTGTCCAAGGGAGTACAGTACAATTGCTAAAGAAGAAAACTTAGGAGACCAGCCTGTTGTTATCCATCTATAATGTTGTTATGCTCTGCATGCATACTGCAGTTTTAAATGCTCGAAAGGTTGTCTTCAAATGGATGAAGAAAATGAGCATGGGATTTATAAGAAAAGAAAGTTTTGTCTTCCTGATTAGTCTCGGTCTGTCTATACCAGGGGCGAATCCAGGATCTATTTCTAGCATGGGCAGATTTTTTTGGATTGAAGTTTAGCGAGGTAGAGAGCGGGAATTTGAAATATATTATACACATTGTTTAATTTTTTTTAGAGTACTAGTAGTTTAAGTTTTTTTGCCCCTCTAAGTTTAACTTTTTTATAAATTTGCCCTTTTAAGTTTATTAAATTTTATTTTTGTTCCTGACCTATAAAAAAAAGTTGAGCATAGGTAGTGTCCTATTTGCCCTCCACGTAGATCCGCCAATGATCTATACATACGGCTAGCATTAAAGAAACTCCGATGAAGACATTCAAAGACGTTAATCTAGGCATAACTGGCAACATTATGAACTATAAATTCCTGATGAGAGATCGATGGCAAGCATTTCTTCTTGTTGCCACTAAACGAGTAATTTGGTTGAATTGTAGTTTAGTTTTTGGCAACATGGGATCGGAATAAGATTTGCTCATATGCATAAACCCTGTTGGGTTATATGTATTTTTTTTGTATAAAATGTTGGGATTTCAAAATAAGTATACATCATTGTGTTTAGTTTTCAAAGTCAAATTCCACAAGAAAAATTCGATATCTTCACAAAATTGTTAATACGAGTCTTAATAGTACTAGTGCGGGCAGAAAGAGTGGTATTTTAAATGCACATACTATCTTTCGCTACATAGAGAGCTCTTTCAACAAGAATGGTTTGAAGTTTGAAATTCCAAACTGTCAGCACAATTCGATGCTCTGTTTTACTGAAACCTACAACTCAACATACTAATCATCTTCTATGGTTAAGTTTGATAAAAGGAAGGGCAACGTGTCAGTTCACATGGGCCATAGAGAAAGATAAGGGATTTTTTAGAAATCCCAACTATGCTGAGAAGTTGAGGGCTGGAAAAAATGAGGAAAATGATGTCTAATGGAGGAACAACTTTGTTAAAGAAAATGAGAAGGGAAAGGAAAGGAACTCAATCAAGCATCACAAGCTTGTGTCCCCATCATTCAATGAAGGAGATAATGATAGAAATTGGATCAAGAAATATGAAGAAGCAAATTGTGAAGGAGTTCCTATACATGATGAGTGTGATGAAGATAAGAGGACTCCAATATTTGATGATGTTCCAAGTAATGAGTGGCAGACTTCTATCACTGAAGTAACAACCCCTATATACAATGATTCTGTTGAGCATGAGGAATCTTTAGATTATAATGATCCACCCATCTATGATCAATTAACCACCACAATATGAAGGGAATTGTGTTTTTGATGACAAGGCTGAATAAATTGACAACATTCAAAGAAAAAAGGAGTGTCAGCATCTATTGAACAACATCACGAAGTTTACTTGGTAAAGGAACTGTCATAGCAGCCTCACATGTTGCAACTCGGACTAGAAAGTGAGGATAAAGACACTAACATTGCAACTCCAAATGGTCCCAAGCCTTGTACTCAACTTTTTGACAAAATGGGATGATGCAGTGAGGGTGTTGTTTGTCATCCAATCAGCCCCAAAAGGACTTGGAGAGATAAAGTGGAGATGTCCGGTCAAAACATACATTTAAAGAAAATCAAAACAACAAATTTCTCTTCCTATTCCTATCCTAAGTATGTTGAAAAAGCCACTAACCTATTTCTCCAATCCTATGATCATAGTAAGTCCCCTACAAGTTTTGCAAAGCAGCCTAGCTTCCTTTCCAATAAACATGACAATCAATCCCAATTCCTTATTAACAGTTCCTCCTTCTAAAACAACATTAAAACAGTTTCCTACTTGTCATATGAAAATGCTTCAGATCAAAGACTTGGTATAATTGTCAAGGGAATTTGCTACAATGAGTTTAGCTTGGATTTCCTACTTAAAAATAGCTTCAAGGAAGCTATGATGTACAAGAACACTTGCATTTTCTCTTATGTTGTTCTTCTCATGTTCAGAAGTTACTGCATGACATTTTGAATGCTAAGAAATTCTAGAAGAGCAATGACTATGGTGAAGTTTATCAAGTTAGAGTTTTGACAAGTAAAAGTAAGGAAAATGTGATCTTAAACCAAGAAATCCTGCCTCTTAGTAACTTCAGAAGATATTCCCTATTCAAGTGGAAAATAAAGTAAAACAAAATTCTATGGGAAAGTGTGTCATAGTTCCATTGATGCAGCACTTCTATCTTGTGATGTTTAGCCTTGAAAATAGCAAAAATGTGTTGTCTCTACTTATTGGAAGTATTTAAGTAAGAACTGCAAGATAGGTCAGTTTGAGGTCAAGGTAGCTTGGAAGAACTTGTAGGAAAAGAGCACTGTATTAGAAGCAAGGAACACAGAGGCAATCACCAGTTGAACATTCCTCAAGCACATCCAGATGGGGCAAATGTCATCTCAATAGGATGAGTTCATACTAGCTGTTGCACACTAGGGATACGTGTTTATACTTGTGCATCAAATAGGTGGAGCAGTTGGTGCGCAAAAGCAAGAATATCCATTGGTTTAGAAGCCAAACGCTTTCAAATTCAAACTGGGACAAAATCTTTGCCACTTTATATGTACTTCCAAGTAATTACTACTATGCAAAGAGTAAATGTTTCTAGCAAAGTCAAAAAGTTAATTGGTGGAACTATGAATGGTGAAATTCATCCTTGAATCCTTCCTGGAGGACCGGGGTTCCGACCGAGATAATGACCGGCCAGATTTTTTTTTTTTGGCTTTTGACTACCAAATAATTAATATGATTTATTGGGACTGAAATTTTTACAAAATGCAGTGATTTAGGTATCATTTGGATACATGTAAAAACAAGGTTGCACAGACTGTACAACTCTATTTTTTACATATATCCAAATGACACCTAAATCACTATATTTTATAAAAATTTCAGTTCTAATAAATCACAATAATTATTTGATAGTCAAAAGTAAAAAAAAAATAAAAATTTCCGACCGATCAGTGGTCACTACCCCGGTCTGAACCCGCCGGTTCCCCTAGACTTATTGTTCATCCTTTGGCAGCTATAAGGGTATCCCTTGAAATTCGCAAGGAACAACAACTGAAAATTCAATAAGGAAATTGTAAAGCAAAAGCTTTCATTATACATGTGGACAAGCCTTGCAATGATAAAGTTTTAATGAGCAAACTCCAAAGTTTCATCTTTGATTCTGGAGAAAATCAGGAAAAGATACCCACCTGGGTTACAATTGTTCCGTTTTTGCTACAAATTCACGAGGACATGAATGCTTTTAAGGGGAAGAGTGTCAGACAAAAGACATTTGGACAACAAACAATAAATTAGTATATTCTAGACTTGTATATTTTGAGTAAGCACATGGACTTTAATTTTCCAACAAGTCTTTTGAATCTATAAATACAAAAGTCTTGAAGTAATTTTTATTTTACTAGTGACTCCTATCTTTCACCAAAATTGGGTCTATCTGTATGTTCCTCTATTTCCACCCTAAATTCCTTCCATCTATCCCTCTATTCTGTTCTGTCACAGCAAATTCAAGTCAGGACCAAGGTATGACCTGACAAGGTAGAATAATATATCATGAAAGATCAAATCCATATTATTACTGCTTAAAGACCGCATTATCTTCCACAAGCAGTCCGTCTTCTAATGCATCAAAGTTTAATTTTACAAAGTCAGATTCAGAAGACATAAAATTAAATAGTTTGGTGAAGATAAGGAAACCCATTAACAAAAAAACTGTCTTAATTATAATAGGGAAAGAAAGCAGATAGTTTGCCACTGCAATAGGAAGATTTTCTACGGGAAATATTTAAGCCCTTCTGTTGGCGTAGTCATCAGGCTCATCATCATCATCCCGGAAATTCCCTTCTGATGGACCGCCAGGGCTAGTTGCATCACCAGCTACGTTGCTGCCATCACTGTTACTAAATTGATTCTCACCACTGTAGCCCAAATTTGTATTTCCAACATCTAAATTCTGACTATCATTTCCATAACCTACATTGCTCCCACCACCAGTGCTGCCTCCAGTTCCATAACCACTGGCATAATTGCCCCCCCCTCCAGTTCCATAGCTGTCACCTCCACCATAACCACCACCACCACCACTGCCACCATAACCACCACTACCATAACCACCACTGCCACCTCCACCATAACCACCACTGCCACCATAACCACCACTGCCACCTCCACCATAACCACCGCCTCCATAGCCACCACCCCCTCCGTAGCCGCCGCCACCATATCCACCACCTCCACCACCGTATCCAGGGCTTTGCGTCCTCTCATTAGCATAATTCACCCTTATCATGCGTCCATGGAGATCCTGTATAAAAAATTCAGAAAAATTGAACTGAACAAAGCATCCCATCTTGTAATCTTTGTAAGATCTTAAACCTGCCTCACATTCAAAATAGCACAGGCATCTCCAATATTCATTTTAAGGATATTTTATATCATTTTTTTTCCATTATAGATAATCGAACATTAATTTTAAGCGAACTATGTCCAGATATTAATTATCAGTCCATCCCCCATAATTCCATGCAACCATATAATAACAAATGTTACTGGTAGTTGAGCATTGACTAGAAAAGAACAGAAAGATAACATGCCTGTCCATCCAAGGCCTGGATAGCACTGGAAGCCTCCTCAGGGGAAGTGTATGTAACAAAGCCAAATCCTCTGGATCTGCCAGTTTCCCTATCCACTATGACTCTTGCTGCCAGAAATATCAAGATCATAATCATTAAACAGCAATGACTTCCTACGTTGTAGTACAAATGTCAACCAGTAACTTTTTACTTCATGCCATATATCTTTAAAAAAAATTAGGCCACCTACAAACCACATGGCTTATTACCAGGTAACTGACCACGAAACTGGCAAAAAATTAGAAATATTGACATATTAAGGGACACAAAATCAAATGATCGAGGAAATATATTAACAATTAAGAAAACCATGACAATATATTTTGGTCCTTGCGTGCTAAAAAGGCAAAGAAAAAATGTACTAAGAATGAGATACAATACTACATACTATAAATTCTATCAATCCATTTTCATTTAATTTCATATCCAGTTTGGAGGAGATTCAATTTATTATTCAAAAGCCATATTTTTATACAAATATTTCATACATACAAAAATATATATGCATGCATCACATCTTCATATTAATGTTCTAGAAAGGTATATACAACAGCTTCAACTAAGATGACATTCCAAGTTCCAAGTTTGATACTTAATAGTTGAATATCTGTTTTTGTAAATACTGATGTTCACACACAAAGGAGTGGGAAATGAGAGCAAAGGGTGATCACGTAAATTTAGTATGGTCCTTGAAATTATACACCACTGCTATCCAAGGTTCGAAATAGAACTCGAGGCGTACGCCTCGAGGCGCGCCTCGTAGCGAGGCGGAAGGAGTTCACGAGGCGACTGCTTAGTTTGGAATCGTAGAAGCCTGCGCATTTTCCAGTCGAAGCTTACGCCTCGTGGCGTTGCGCCTCAAGGCGTCGCGAGGCGTGCGCCTCGATTTGGCGTTTAAAAAACCCTAAATAGAGCAGATTCGGCTTGACTTACCGAAGAGGCGTGCGTCGCGAAGACCGCTCCTTTCTCCTCTTCGATCGCGACTGCTACTTCCTCCTTTCTCCGGGTATCTTTCTTCTTCTTCTTCTACTTCTTCTCTTTCTGACTGTCACCGCAAGTCGCGCCTCTTCGACTGCTCTTCTCCTTCTTCTTTTTCTTTTCTTCTTGCGTCTCCTACTTCCTCTTTTTCGTTTCTTCTTCCTCTCTTTGTGTTTCCTACTTGCGTTTCCTTCTTCCTCTTTGTGTTTCCTGCTTACGTCTCTGTTTTTCTTATATTAGTCTCTGTTTTTCGTTTCTTCTTCTGTTTTCTTTTTTCTTTTTTGATTTCTTCTGTTGTTGTTTTTTTCTGTTTTGAGTTCCAAATTTTAAGATATTATTTAATGCTCTTACCACACTGATTTCTTTATGGTTATGGGTGACTAAATTGGTCAAATTATTAAAGAAATAAATAACCACGATAAATGTTGAGTTGACAAATTGTGTTTTTCTTAAAAATAAAAAAAAACATAAATTGATTGTAATAAATGTCTAAATCAATTTTACTTTAATATTACCTTTATATCCTAAAAACAAAATATTTACTATAGATATATTCCCAAATAAAATAGATTGCTTCCAATCTTGTATTATTGTATAGATAGCCATGTAACTTCAATCTGTATAATTTAATATCCAAATAATTAACCTAATTAAGTAATTGACTTTAAATACCTCCATAACTAAAACTTCATCCCCTCAAAAATATTAGATGAAGTTTGAGTTTTTAAATTCAAAATATTGATGTTATTCAAGTAGTAATTTTTAAAAACAATAAACATATTAGTAATAATTAGATAAATTTTTTTTATTCACTATATAAGTACTTGATGATATTATGTTATTTTGATGTTTTGTAATGATACATTACTGTGACGTTGGTTATTTATGTCTTCTATTACCTTAATTGTAATGATGAATTATTTTATGGTTTTATTAGTATTTTTTCATAATTTTTTGAAGACTTTTAAGTCTTTAAATCAAGGCTTCCGCCTCGCTCCGCCTCGAGGCTTACGCCTCGCATAGCCCAGAGAAAAACGTCTCGTACCGATTTTAGCTTTTTCGAACATTGCTGCTATCAGAGGTAAACTTGATTCAAAAAGGTGTCCGGGATGCCAAAATATCGGCAACTCGGTATGTTTTCCGTAGTCACCGCTCCAATAGTGAGACATGAATCGTAATTACAAACATCATCAACGTAAAGGTCGGGTATAGGCAAAATTTATCTGTTCAGGGGAGAAAAAATGGTACAACATAGAAAAAAGGCGAAAAAACGATGCTACACATGAAGTAACATTAACAATAATATCAAAAAAGGGACTCTTTTGTGGAATAGAGGAAGTAATAATAGTAATCAATAAAATCAGTATATTTACATATTAACATATCAAATATTAATAAGAATACATTAATAGATGAATATGTATATGTATATGTGCATCCTAAATTATAAATAATAAAAAATAAAAAGATGAATGCATACATGCTAACTAATCAAAAAATAATAATAACTACCGTTGAGGAACATGAAGGGGATGTTGAGGTAGAGGAGGATTGATTTATAATTATTTAGTTTCTCTTACTGTATTTATGTACTTTTTAGTGTGTTAAAAACCTTGTTCAATTATATTAGACAAGTCTGCTGAGTTCGGACAATACTCTGTGTGCTACATAGTGTTTTTATATTTATCTAATTGATACATCTCGTTGTTCTTGTTATTTAGAATTTTTTTCTATTTTTTTTGTAAAAAATTTTGAAAATCCTAACTACCAATTATGCAAATCGCACAAAACCGAAACTAAAACCAAGTCAAACCTAGGCAGCTAGGTGACTTTGATCATGGAGGTAAAGAACACATGTGAATACATATAATCATCTAATCATTATGTTTAAGTTGTACTCTATATTCAAATATGCATGCAAAATTAGCTGTACTCTATTATCTATATTCAATTTATGGATGCAAAACTAGTTTTACCACAAATGATAACAACATACTCATTTTTTAAATTAACATGCAACAATGTTATAAGTTTGAAGCCTCTCATAATACGGATGTTAACAACTTCAAACATCTTTTAGCACAAGAAAAGAAAAGGTCCAAGTAGGCAACGAAATTGAAATATTTGTCTATCATACCGTCAGTAACTTCTCCATACTTATTAAAAGCTTCTCTCAAACTATTATCATCAGTGCCATACGAGAGTCCTGCAATGTGAAATGTAAAAAACAAGAAAACGAACCCACAAAACAAGATGATCATAATGCTCTTTGAAAGAAAAACTGGATCCACCTCCAATAAATACTCTTGAAGTTGACATGAATCTTAGCATTTGGAAGATAGACGGGCTGGATGCAGGAAGTTCCCGGCTGATGTGATTCTTACACAAGCTCTGCCTTAATATACTCCCAGCTTTACTAAAGAAAGCCATAGCAGTAACCTAAAATAGATTTTTACAGTCTTCGTTATTTTCCATGCAAAGCTATGAGCTGATTGGACTAACTACAAAATCTTAAACCAGCTACTTGGGTCATGTATAGTTATGTCTGATAATGCTAAAAGTACAAGGGAAGATATTGATGAGCACCTCCCTTTCCTACTTCAAAATTGGGACCTGCCCACACTAAAATACCAATTTATTCCCATTTTTACACAGAAAATAATTTCCTTACAAAAACATGTTTTTATCTTATCTTTAGTCCCACTGCAGCACCTCCCAAAAAAAGAACCAAAGACCAAGGCACCTCCCAAAAAAAGAACCAAAGACCAAGGCACCTCCCAAAAAAAGAACCAAAGAGAGATAAGAAACTCAAAGCACAATCATCCACAAAAAAATTAAGATCGTTTAAAGATCCCATCTTATTTACATAAAAAAATAATTGGGAACTTTAACTTGCCTTCCACAGAAACCTCTTGTTTGATATATGCAGTTTGAAGAGGGAGTCAAAAAAATAGAAACAGAATAGTTCTCCTTTGGTTTTTCTTTTATCTCCTTCACAGATAAATCACCCCTGATCTTAATTACAAAGGAACATTTCTTAACATCAGCAAAATCGATAAAACAATAAATCAACGAAAATTATACAACAGATCAAAGATCTTTAACACAGAATCCGACAAAGATGAACAGAAAAATCATTTAACAAATATATTTCTACAAACATACATATATAATAGGGTTTGTGAATAAGGATTTTGAAGTTTACCTTTTCGATTTGCGGTGAGGAAAACCCTAAACAGTGTATCAGAAAGAAAGGGCTTGTGATGTGGGTTTAGGGGAGTGACTGATATAAGGAATGGTTGAACGGATTTGGACCGTTGGATTTAATCGAGAGGTTTGATAAAAGACTGACGGTGAGCAAATATTTCTCCTACTTGATAAAGTCCAATTGTATATTGGTTGGGCTTCAGTTTACTAGTTCTAATTAACCTCTTTTGGTTTAAGTAATATATATTTTTATTTTTATTTAATTTTATCATTTTATTTTAAGATAATGTGCAAAAATATGTTCATGCTTATCTATTTCTCCAAAGAAAATTGTTTCTAATTAAGTGATTAGTGTTTTTGTTTATAAACAATTTTGAAATAGTAATTTATGTTTGGTAATAAAAATATACTTTAAAGATTAAAAACAAAGAAAATATCAAAATATATGTAACACCTAAATTCCACATCAAAATATATGAGAAATATTTATTTGTACTTAAAGAAATTAAGTTAGTACATTTAGTCATAACATTTTTAATAAACGTGTGGTAAGATAAGATGACCAAAAAAATTATGACTAGGCTAATATATAGTTTAAGGATTTGTTTAAATAAATTTAATTTGATTTGACTAAGGATTTGACCTAAATTGTTGTTATATACTATATATATATATATATATATATATATATATATATATATATAGTAAAACTAATAAAATAGTAATATATATTGTGAAACATGTTATTCAATATTATAAACATTTTCAAAAAAACTATTTACTAAACATATTTTACTATTAAACAACTCAATAGCAAGTTCCATAATTGTAATTGAAAGCACACTCGTAATTTAATAAAATTTAGTTAAGATTTAACATTCAATTCAAATTCCAATGCTTAGAATTAAGTAGTCAAATATGAGGTTATCGTCCTATGGTTAAAGAGTAGAGCATCTCCAGCAAGACGGACTATACTATGAACTATATTTATGAGATAGTCTTTCAAACCTTCTATCAGATAGACTATCTCATGGATTATAATATTAAAAGATTATATTATATTTAATGAAATATTGTCCACCCATCATTCTTCTACATTCTCATTTAAATATATTTAAAATTATAGTTCACCAAATCTTGTTTCTTGATATAGTCTCTTAGGCTCATCTGAAAATCCCAAGATTATGGGGTTGTTTGATAAAAACTGAATAAATCTGAATCTGAATGAGTTGAATCTGAATCTGAATGAGTTGAATCTGAATCTGAATGAAAAAAACTGTTTGATAATTGACATGTTTGAAACATCTGAATGACAAAACTTTATTATTTTATCCCCTCTAAAAAAATTTAAAATTGTTATAAATTTATTTAATATTACTTAATTTTTTTTTTACTTCATTCAGCTGCTCATTTAGCCATTCAGTTCAAAAAATCTGACTTAGCCATTCAGCTCGTTTATCTTACCGATTCAACCATTCAGACCAAAACAAACGCACTGACCGATTTAGCCATTCAGATTCAGTTCCATTCAACTCTAAACAAACACCCCCTATATTTAGTCTTACTACTGGAGTAAAATCTGAGTCTTATACTATATTTAGTATAGAATTTGGATTCTCCGACCTGCTGAAAATGCTGTAAGTAATTCTCACCGATAGTAGTTCTATCATGTTCTACTACCCTGTTTATTTTCAATACCTCAAAATAAGCTAGGTTACTTGTGTTCTAATACCTGCACAAAGAGCCAACTTAGGTATTCTAAAAATTGAGAAGATGATGATGTTCAAACAAATTGTCTCCGACCTTCTATTAGTGAATTTTCTTACTCTATCTAAAAAATTGTAGCCTTAACTGAAAACTAATTGACAAACTAGTAGGTTGGGTCACCCGCGGACTGGGTTGTTATGGGCTGGATATTTTTAAGTTGGGTTAAAAGGACCCGTTTTTTAATGAGTCATATTTTTTTTTTATAGGAATAAGCAAAAAACGGATAAAATCGAATTATCGAACCGTGTCGAATTTTTTTAATCGAATTATTTCGATTTTTCGGTTTTTTTTTTTTATAATTTCGGTTATATCCGAATTATTACT
Source organism: Panax notoginseng (assembly GCA_016801055.1). Classification (NCBI taxonomy): domain Eukaryota; kingdom Viridiplantae; phylum Streptophyta; class Magnoliopsida; order Apiales; family Araliaceae; genus Panax; species Panax notoginseng. The sequence goes on along the minus strand of CM029016.1, from coordinate 225,169,834 downwards.
CAATATTCAATTTCGGTTTCAATTTTCAAAATACAAATTATTCGAATACCCGAATATCAAACTTTAATACTTAAAAAAAATTAATTTAAAATATTATATCTATTAATACTACTATCTAAGTATCCTGAGTTCCTGACTAGATATATAATATTAATACTACTAATAGTCTAATACTACTAATAGTCTAATAATCTACTATCAAGTATCAAGTATCAAGTATCAAGTATCAAACTCAGTAGTCAGTTCTCCCATTTTGCCCTAGCCGCTCGCTACCCGTCCCAGATCTCATCATCTCAGTAATCACTAATCAGTATTTCACAATTCATCTCTTCCCTCTTGAGGTGCCTCTGGAGTCTCGATCTCACATCCTCTCAGGCTCTCTCCGTCTCAAACTCTCAATCTCCATTCTCCGGCCTCCGCCTCTCGGCAGTCGGCTCTCACTGTCTTGGTATATGTTTGTACACAAACCCAAAATCTGGGTTTTTTTTAGGCTTAAAGTTTCTTGTACTTTTCTTTTTATTTTATGTTTTTGTCAAAATTGGTGTTGGTCCATTTTCAGCTATATTGATTGAAAAAATAGATCTTTTTTCTATATTACCATTCTTCATTCTTCTGCAATTTAGTTCTGAAATTTATGGGAAAAGCCCCCAACCCAAAATCTGCAATTTAGTTCTGAAATTTTTCATTCAACCGTAGTTTATGTTGGATGTTGCTCTTAGCCAGTTACTTTGCTGCTGGACAGTGTTAATTTGCTAGACGGTTAACAGTTGGATGCTGGTTCGGTTATTACTCGAAATACCCGAAACTGTAATTTTTTTCAAATTTCGGTTATTATTTTGGATAGTAAAATTATCGATAATTCGGTTTTCGATAATAATCGAACAGTTTATTCGGTTCGATTATAACCGAACCGAATGATTACTCTTAAGCTTCTTAAACCCTTACCCATACGTTAATGGGTTGGGTGACCCGCGAGTTTATTATTTTTTTTACATATATTTTTTAAGTGTTTTTAAACATTAAAACGAAAATTGTTTCATTTTCTTTTGAATAATAAAACATAAATTGTTTTAAGTATTCTAAACAATAAAACTCTTAACTTGTTTCAAAACAACGAAAATTTTAAAAATGCGTAAAATGGTTTTCAAAATAAGATATTATCATTTTTCCGTCGATACTAGACTTGCATTTTCACCATTGTCATAGTCAATGTATGGAGAGTGAATAGCAGTCGGAAAAGAATTAGAAAAGAGTGATGACTAATTATAAAGAGAAGATGAAATAGTTATAGTTAACTTATTAGTGGACCGTGTCACCCGCAGGTTGGGTAAAAAAAAACCCGTTTTTTATATAACGGGTGATATTTATTCAGAATAATACTAGAGACATAAATTATTTTATAAATATTTTATAAACTGCATGTGGCATACTCCACCTCAATATATTGTATAGGACCGAAAATTATATTAAAATACTTTGTTGATCAATACGCTGAGATGTAGTATATCACATCAGCAGTTTATAAAATATTTATAAAATGTGTCTGTAGCACTACTCATTTATTCATGCCCAAAACCTTAAATTTAGGCAGTAGGTTGAGTGATTGTTAAGTCCACGGAAAAAACACCCCTTTCGTCCAAAAAAGAATTCAACTTTCTTTTTATAATGTCTTAAGATGAGAGTTCACTCTTATTTAAGTAAGTTCTTATGTTCTTATGTTCATATTTAATTAAAGCGGTAAACGATCCAAATAATTTGGGTTAGATTTGGATTCGACTCGAAAAAATACGAGTGAGACTCGGATTCGTTAATAATATGATCAAAATCTGACCATTAAAAATAGTTCGAATAAAAATATGAGTAGAATATAAACAAGGTTATATTCGACTGGTTTAAGATTCAAACTACTCGAATTCTTATTGTAATTCGACACATACTCGATTGATACAGATTCGATTAGATGCTCGATATATTCTCTTATAATATATACAAATTTAAATCAAATTAGGATAATTAATTATTATTATTTTGTTTTATTTTTAATTTTAATTATGATTTATTATTTGTAAAGTGTAATAGTAAATATATTTTCTCATTTCTAAATAAAATAACAAATTCAATTTATAATTATATTTATTATAAAACTAGTTATTATATAATTGAAACTCGAATTTGAGCTTGAATTTGAAACTTGCGAGTAGTTTGAATATAATTTGATCCGAGTTGGATCGAATTCAAGTAATAAATATTCGAGTCGAATCTAAGTAAATTTTTTTAAATAAAATTCGAATTCGAGAACAAATTTATCATTTCGAGTCGAATTCAAACAGCTTTTGTTTCGATTCGTTTACACCCTTATATTTAATTATGTTAAAGTCAAACTTAATTAAAAGCTTAGAATTTCATAAGTCAACTTTTACTTCAAAAGTCAAATGGTCAAGCTAATCAATTAGCACCCTCTATTCTCATATCACCACAAAAATTGTTATATTTTCCCTGGTGTATTTTCCAAGCTAATTAACCCCCCCCCCCCCCCCCCCAACTTGCTCAACTTTCACATGGAAAGGCTATAATCTCTTTGTTTCCCAAGTGCTTTAAGAGACTGCTTTGATTGCCTTTAACTATATTTTAAAGTTTCATTTATGCATGCCTAATAGATGCTTGAACAAATATATGGCAAGCTAGACTAGACAGGACATGAATGCCAGGGGACCTGTTGACCACTTCCTGCATTTTCCAACAGTATGTTATACACAAAAATATTATTCTTCTCTATATTGGTTATTCGTTTTGGTGCGTTTGAAATATTTGAAAAGTGTGTTTAGTTGACTTTTAAGCTCCAAACTCACCTGGTAGCCTCTGGACCACCTTATTAAACTTACCTAGCCTTCGACAAATTTAAACATATTATTTTTAATAAATAAATTTTAGTTTTAAAATTTCACATAATAAAAATTTGTGTCTAAATTTGCTCCAAGTGTGTTTATATATATATATATGAACCTAAGATATAATATCATTTGATTGTCGACTTAATAATTTGACCGTATGAATGTAAAAATATGAAATTATACAAAATTTTATTTGATTTAAGACATTGAAATGTCATTTTTATAATAGTATGAATAATATGTACATACTATATATATTTGGAAAGCTCAGATTTTAGTAACTTCTCTATTGTTATAAAATTGTTGTTACATAACTTCAAATCAAACAAAATTTTACATAATTTCATACTTTAACATTCTCTTTACATCCATAATCCATACATTATTCAGTTGACGTTATGTTGTATTAAAAGTGACCTAACATGGCTTTTATGTTTCATCAATCTATATATATATACACAGAAAGGATCAAGGGCCCTTGATCCTACATACATCCCCCTTTAACGACGGATAGGACGACAGTTCGGTCCGTCGTTATATGTTGTCCATGGCTAAAAACTAAGACGACGGTTTTCTGATATAACGACGGACCGAATCGTCGCTAAAAGGAGTGAGCATGCTATGTAAAATAAAAGGGTGAGCCCTTGAAATAGACTATATATATATATATATATATATATATATATATATATGTTGTAAAACTTAAAAACTGTTTGGTTTGATATCACATAACCATCTATTTGATTTTCACTCATGCACACACCAGGGAAGAACCAAAAGAATTAGTCATAAGTATAACATGTAGAGAGAGCTCAAATAGCTGTGTGAATAATACAAGTTGATATTATCATAGAAAAGAAAAGGGTACATCTACCTCCAAACAAACCTTGAGAGCTAAGACTGCATTCACATTATACACTGAAAATACACCTCTAAATCTGATCTAACATTTGACAATGATGAGAAACTACAAAAAGGAAAAAAATCATGGAAGGAGTGTTGAAACTAAAGAAGCATTTTAGCTTCACCTTTTCCAGAAAGTATGCATTGTTTTTGGGGACCCTTCAAAAAGATCCATTACATATTTCTCTAGATCATCTGTAGTGTACTTGGCGTATCTGTCTCCAATAGATTTTGAGGCTCTACCGGTGAATGCCCGGTATGCAGGGATTACCATATGGGAAGTTTTAATTTGTAAATCTTCCCGAAGCTGAGAATCTGGAACAAACCACCCGGTCTGGCTCTTACATACCTCCTCAAACGCGATATTGAAAACCCTGTACCTCTCCTTAAGGTTTGCCTTCCCTGAATTTCCGTCGTCTCTAAGCAAAGATAGTACAGGGCTCCAAGTGGCTCGCCCGTAGCTTGTTGCATGATGCTGGAATTTCCTAATATGCTTTTGGATCCATTCATGACCAAAAAACGTCGCGAGTTTAGGGTCATCGACTTTTTTGACCATATAATGGATGTTGTTCATTAAAAAGAAGTGTTTTAAAGAACTATTCCTATATAAGTTGGATTTATTATCCAGGTTGGTTTCTAGCATTAATGTCACTGAGCGTAGGCAGCGAGCCACTGGACACAGAACATCAGAAGAAATGTTTTGCCTGTTTTCTGCATCAGTTGCCTCCTCAAGAAGCAAATTGAGGGTGTCACTATATTCTGCAAGAGCTTTGATGTAGTTCATGACATACTTGGTGATATGGTGAATTCCGCCTTTAGGAAAAGGAGTTACTGATGTGCATGATGCAATTTTATTTCCAAATTGCAAAATTGTTGCCCTCACAGAATCACCCAACTTTGTTAAAAGTTTACGGAACTCAGTCCTAAGAAAAGAACCCTCCTCTTCCACAAATATGGCATCTATATCTTGGAGAAGATTTGCTAGAACCTCGTACATACCAATTACGCGAAAAAACCTCTCTGGTTGATGAGAGCCAATAACTATTGCTTCGCCGAAATTCAAGAGGCACAACATTGAAGCCTTGGTAGCATCAACAAGACAAGTTGAACTGATGGACTGAAATTTCCCCAAGACTTGGTCAAATAGCCGTTTCTCACTAGCAAGAAAAGATCGAATAATGATCTTCATTGCCCTGCACCATTTCTTGATCCTGCAATTCAAGCTACTCCAGTCCAGTTTCAGAATATCCCCAATACTGAGCAAATCAACACCAAGAATGATCAGGTACTCTTCCAATGCATGTTTCCAGAAGCTAACAAAAGCTTCACAAAATTCCTGGTCATAGTTTGAAGCAAACATTACATTCGCAATTGACTTGATATCAGAAATCACATCCGGATGGATCAAATCTATGATATATTCTTCAGATCCAGTGCCAGTGCTCTCTCTCCGAGAAGTGTCTCCAACTGAATTGCCCTCTGTTGAAAGATCCGATTCTGCGTATGTACCATTCTCTTCACAAGAATGTAAAGATGGGCACTCGGGCTCAAAACATTGCGTATTCTGAGAAAGAACGTAGATTAACTCCTCCTCAAGCCTTGCCATTGCCACCTGCAAAACACCTTGAGCACGGTCAAGTAGTTCCTTTTCTTTCCCATTTGTGTTTGAAAGCAAGCTTCCCAAAGTTTCTGCCAACCTTCGAACTTCATCAACCGCTTGCAAATATTCTGAAGTTTCCAGGGGACCAGAATCCCATAACATTGACTGATTAGATTGCCAACTAATGACCTTTTTCTGAGCGTGTATGAGCCGATCTTCGACATCACGACTCCCCCTCGCCTCACATTGCCAATTAATGACCTTTTTCTGCGCACATATAATCCGATCATCAGCCTCACTAGTCCCCCCTGCATCGCACGCAGTGAGTTTGGTCATTGTGGACAAATGGGTGTCGAGATCCACAAGGATTTTTCTCAAATCATTACTCACATTCTTACTTGCAACTAATGCCTTCACGACGTGCTTAGCCGCAGCAATCACATGCTTTTCCCCTTCATATGGATCGAAGTTTGGGACTATAGATCCACAATCCTCCATTTCAAGGAAGATTATATGGTGCAATGATTCGCTAATAACAACAGTAAACCCAAGATTGACACCAAATTAAATGAGCAAAACAAGCCCCCTTGTTCAAATGATATCCGAACAGCTCACTTTCACAAACTCTAAATCCTTTGCCAGAGTATTCAAGAAAGGATTTGACAGACAATTCCAAAGGTTCCTACTAAACTGCGACCCTCCATTCAAAATTTACACATTGACAAGCACAACAAGGTGCTTTCAAGTAAGCTTATTCGATCCCAAACACCAATCTTGGCGCTCGACTTTGAGATTGACAAGAAAGGGGCTAAAAGTACAGAAACAAGTTGATCAGAACTTGTAAACCGATGAAGAAAAACAAAAAATAGAAAATGAGAAAATTGGAAGTGTGGGGTACCGCTAATAACATAGATACGCAGCTATTTCAAAACGACGTCGCCGGCTAAAGAAAATAAAAAAGAAGCTTCTCTTTCTTCTTTCCTGCCATGCCAACAACGAGATTAAAGAAGCAGTGATCACAATGAGGCACATGATCAGAGGATCACAACGGCAAGGGAGAGAGAGTTTAGGGTCTTTGTCAATTTACAGAGAGTGCTTAAGGATTTGCAATTTCAATGTGTGAGAGAGGCTTCATGTTAATTTGCAAGTTTAACAAAAAATTCTCCAATTTGACCTCTATTGTTCTGCAATAGGGAGAAAGGATGAATTGCTGACCGGAGATTGAACAGGAAAGAAAAGGGAATAGTATTCCATGCTTTTTTATGTTAAAAATGGTGCTGCGTACTTATCTTGGCTACACTCCACCGCATCTACAGTTTTCACATAGAAAATAATAGATGCAAGAAAATGATTAAAGCTTCAGCAAACAGTTCTATGACTAAAAACTGTAGAAAAATCTGCAACTTGAACAAACACTAAGAGCAAAAAATTCATCAAATTTAGATTAGTTAACAAATCCCTGGCTCCTGGTTTCCTTCTCTTCAGTCTTAACTGATCAGTTCTTACAAAAATTGAAAGATGGAACTAAAAACTCGAAACCCAACACAACTAAACAATTATATGATCAAAACCCATGAACCCTAACGCAAAATCGACTCAAATAAAAGTATTAAACTCATCAGATGAATCAACCATAAGAAATTAACAATAATTAAGCATATATACGTAGAAAATAAAGAACAGAGGATAAACCACTTACTTGAAATTGAAACCCTTGGTATCTGTACAAATATTGCCCAACAAATTACAATCAATGACAACAGCTATAATAAGTAATCTATAACTTAATTTGCTTGATCTATAAATTGATATGACTCAGTTGAAGATCTTTGAAGTAAGAAACTTGGACTAAAATGAATAAAAAAAAGCTGAAGAATTGGAGGGAATAACTTCTTTTACGCGCTTTTTTATCAGACCAAGGACGGAATAGTCAAGGTCAAAGGAAAGAGAATATGATAAATTGCAAGGGAATATCAATGGGGATGGGCGTGGGGGTGCGCGTGGGGGTGGGGGGAGAACAGAGTAAATAAATAGAATGAAAATTACTAAAAGAGTTCAAATTGAGAAAAAGAAGAGTAGAGAGAAATTGAGGTTGAAGCTTCCTTGTAAGTTGGTGAATAATTTCTCAGCAATTCCACATTTATGGGGAATTTTATTGCAGGGATATCTGAAACTGTTTAATTTGATAAGTTTCTCCGCAATTTTGCTTTTTGGTAATGCAATTTTTTCTCTTATGTGCTTGTATGGTCGGCAATTAGCGTCAGGTGCCACACGCGTTAGTTAGTTGTGTAAATAATATTATGATAAAATATAAATTTTATACAATTTAAAAGATTAAAGTAGAAGAAATATTTTTTTTATGTAGATATCAATTCTCACATTACATTATCAGAATAGTGTTGGGGTCTTATAAATGTCCCATAGAAATTATGGTATTAAATTTTTATAGACATAAAATCATATGTTGATTTAAAAGGTTATTTTATCAGGTTTATGGTATATTATAATATTTGAAAATATATATATACAATTGTGTAATATACAGTCATTTATGACGACGGTTGCCATAAATATTCTGATTTATGGCGATGGTAATCGTCGCTATAGCCTAAAAAAACCATGGCGATGGTAATCGTCGCTATAGTCCAAAAAAATCGTCGTCATAACATGATCGTGTATTGCACAACTGTATATAATATTATATATATATATATATATATATATATATATATATATATATATATATATATATACACACACACATATGACTTAAACTATGACCTAAACTCATAACTATGACTCTGATACTGATTATTCGAAAAATTGCAATTTTATATATGCTCATCTAAATTTTATGATCTTGACCTAAAAAATTAAATATATGATCTATTAAAACATATATGTTCTCATTCTTTCTATTTGTATTATATTTCACTATATAGAGAATTAGTCTTTTTTATATTAATACAATTGTATATACAAAGAGATAACACCCCTAAGATATTTAGAACTTCCACATCCTTTAATTTTTGTTTTAAAGGTGTTAATAAAGTTCAAGAAAATTGTTATTAACGCAAGCTTAATTTATACAAGTAATGTAAGACCCCAACTTATAAAAATGCGCAAATATTTCAAATAAGCAAGTAGTTATAAAATATTCATTTTTGTCGGTGAATATTCGTTTGGTCGTAGAATATTCTTGCTGTCGGGAAATATTCGTACGACGGCGTAGCCTTGTGTGGGCTCCATAACGGAAAGCGATTGGATGAAGAAAACGACAAGTATAAATTGTTTATAAATAATGGCGTAGTTGTTACCGTTAATATTGTTGGAATACCCGGTGGTTAAAACACAGTAGCACACGGTATTGTACCAATTATTGATTCTTATGTAAAAAGGCACTACTCAATAATTGTTACAGTAATTACTGTTCAATATTTTATTTTATTGATTCAATAATTGCTATGTTGATATTTTATATTATTGTTGTTTCCATAATTGTCACTGCACAGTATTTTCCATTATCAGATCAATAATTTAAATTATTTGAATAATATTATTAGATAACATTATTGACAATGTCTAGAAAGTTCTGTCTAATGAGAGGTTTGTGTAATTCTATGTATGTGCACACCTAGAGGGGGGTGAATAGGTGATCAAGCTAAAAGTGATAAACGGTGAAACTTTTTTTATTTTCTGCAACAGGTTTAATTCAGACAGCTACGCATGTCTGCTTTAGTGTCTGCTTTAGCTTATGTTCTTCGTTTCTTATTATCAGACAGCTAGACCTGTCTGCTATAGTGTCTGGATAGTGGCGTGAATAACAAAAAAGTGCAGAACGTGAATGACAGTTAAAGAGATAAACAGAAGTAAAAAATTACACCAAGATTTTTACGTGGTTCAGCCCCTATCCTCTAATCTAGTGGCTTAATCCACGTCCAATCCCAACTAGGATTGGAGACTCTTTTTATTAAACTTAATATTCAATTAAATATAATAAAAAGAACTCCCTATTTCAAAGAAGCCTTCTACTGATAGACACCTCTGTCCCTTTTGCACCTCTGCAACCTTTTTCACTACTGAGACCTTTGCACCCTTGTAACCTTGAAAACTCTCTTTGAACAGACCCTATCCACTACTGGATCGATCAAGCCTGACAAGCTTTGAACTTTGAATATAATAGAAGAAATTACAATAGACTTCTTATTTTCCAGCCACAAAGAATTATAGGCAGTACAATGAATAGCTGGAAATAAACAATGAAAGCTCTCAATAGGATTCTTCTCTGTATAGCAACGTGAATTAGCTTCTTGTATCGCTATCCTTCTTAGCCGTAAGATAAGACTATATATAAAGAGAGACTCAACGGCTATAAAATCTGTTAGCAAATAAATCTCAGTCCCTAGTTGTGACGCCCCCAGAATAGGTATACAACACCCATTCTGAGTCGCCAAATACATGGTACAGAAAGTAAACTACAACTTCAATAATACAATTGTCGTGCAAAATACGACAACACATACTGTGAGTTTAAATACAAATATTGTCTTCTAGACAATATCCACACCTAAATAAATCCTCATTACAATTATTCAAACACTATTTTACAGAAATAGTGAGGACTGCTAATACATCTTTCTAGAACCATCACTCCATACCCCGACTAGATCCTGCTATGTTCTCACCTCCTGAGAAGAAAAATGGAACAAAAAGGAAAAGGGTGAGCTCAACTAGCCCAGTAAAGAATATTATGACTAAGATAATATACAACAAATTATCGTTAGTCTTCAACAGGAAAAAATCTGATAAAATATAATCGACAACAAGTTTTAGATCAACAACTGCAGCGGAAACAACAAACCATTAGAAGAGTCAAGTAGAGAAAGAATTCTACTATCTTCTAAGATTTAAAAGTCCATCATCAATATTTTATCCCTGTAACATCAATTAATAATCATCTTTAACCAAATATTCATCTTTGCACTACAGGCCAAAGATATTCATTTGTATCATCAGTCGGTCATGTTCATCTCAACACCTGTTCATCTTTGCACTACAGGCCAAAGATATTCATCAAGTAATTATACATCTTTGCACTACAGGCCAAAGATATTCAGTAATATCATCATTTAGGACTGAGGATGATGAAAAATATCTTAAAGAGAACGAATCCAATGAGACAGAAGGACAAATAGTAGGGATTCGTATAACAGTTTATCCAAGATCAATAATACTTCATAATAATCAATTGTGAAGCAGAATTCAAAAATAAAGATCAAAACATGGATACAATCAAAGATAGTAACCATAATAGACATCTTGGACAAAAAGGAAAAATTTTATTTTTCGGTGAATAGTGCCGTATTCGTGAATAGTGCCGTATACGTGAATAGTGCCGTATACGTGAATAGTAACCCCCGACACAAAAAGTTCCAAATTTGATAAAAACTCATATCAATATTTCAGCATAATGATATTGAAGAAAATAATATCATTAAGAAGAAAATAATATCCCTTACCTCAAAATATCAGTACTTCTGGTCGGAATACCGGTATAAGGCTGAAAGAAACTTGCTCTGATGAATAGAAACTCTCAAAGTATCTAAATACTCACAAAATACACTCAATAATCTAGAGAGAGAAAGAGAGAAAACTTGTTTCTGGTGTGATTTTCAATTCTAACTTAGCCCTCTATTTATAGAAAAATTTTGGTAGGTTTGACCTGCAACCTGATGGCTTTACCTGCTACTATTCCCACCCACCACATTTGAAATATAATTCAGCACATTTCTTCACCAACCACAAGTGGGGCCCACCAATTCTAGAATTTTCCACCAAAATGATAAACTCCGAAAATTCAACAATTTCTGAACCAGTCATCTTGTAAAATTCGTAATAAATCATACGTTCATTTTTAACGGTTCAAAATTTGTGGACATATACTCAACTTATATATGTATAACATATCCAAAAATTACCACGATCCAACGGTCGGATTAAAAATTATAACCCCCGCAAACTATCTCAAAAACCCTGATTTTTAATACCTCCATTCCGACAAAAATACTGATAAAAACCTCAACATTAACTCCTTCATTTTTAACCACAAAAATATATCCCTCATTTATATCCACATAAAATAAATATTTCCTTATCATATGAATCAATAATTAATTATTCACAAATAATATTACAGAATCACATTTATGACAACCAGGCCGTTCCCAGGAAAGAGGGGGCTTTCCAATAAGGATTTCTCCTTACTGGCGCGCAATTAGATGACCAAACCTCTCCTTAGACAGAACTTTCTAGACATTGCCAATAATGTTATCTAATAATATTATTCAAATAATATGAATTATTGATCTGATAAATGAAAATACTGTGCAGCAACAATTATTGAAACAACAATAATATAAAATATCAACGCAGCAATTATTGAATCAATAAAATAAAATATTGAATAATAACTACTGTAACAATTATTGAGTAGTGCCTTCTTACGTAAGAATCAATAATTGGTGCAATACCGTGTGCTACTGTATTTTAACCACCGGGTATTCCAACAGTATTAACGGTAACAACTACGCCGTTATTTATAAACAACTTATACTTGTCGTTTTCTTCATCCAATCGCTTTCCGTTATGGGGCCCACACAAGGCTGCGTCGTCGTACGAATATTCCCCGACAGCAAGAATATTCCACGACCAACCGAATATTCACCGACCAAAAATAAATATTTTATAACCACTTGCTTATTTTGCAAAATTTGCACATTTCACCCATAACCAAAGTATTATATCAAATTAACCCCTTATTATTCACAATAATATTTAGAGAAAATTTGATTTTATTCATTAATAAGTTGGGGTCTTACAACCTCCCCTCCTTATGAAATTTCGTCCTCGAAATTGACGTACGTACCTGATGTTTCAAAAAGGTGAGGATACCTCGCTTTCATTTCTGATTCCAACTCCCAGGTCATTTCTTCAATAGCATGGTTTCTCCACAAAACCTTAACTTGTGGTATAACCTTCGTGCGTAGGACATGCTCTTTCCTATCCAAGATCTTAACAGGTACCTCCTCGTACGTTAAATCTTCAGCTATCTCGTCTGGTTCTAACTCAATAATGTGGTTCGGGTCTTTAACATATTTACGAAGCATAGATATGTGAAAAACATTATGAACACGAGACATGCTTGGAGGTAATGCGAGTCTATATGCCACATTTCCTATTCGCTCAAGAATCTCAAATGGACCAACAAATCTTGGATTGAGCTTTCCTCTCTTCCCAAATCTTGTAACTCCCTTCCATGGTGCAACACGTAACAATACATGATCCCCAATATTAAATTCCACGTCCTTCCGATGAAGATCCGCATAACTCTTTTGTCGATCCTGTGCCGTTTGTATACGTTGTCGAATCGTTTGGATCTTCTCTGTAGTAATGCGTACCAATTCTGGTCCCAACAATGTTGCTTCACCCACCTCGTCCCAGCATACTGGAGAACGACATTTTCTTCCATACAACGCCTCAAATGGAGCCACACCTATGCTCGCCTGATAACTGTTGTTGTAGGAGAATTCCACCAATGGTAGGTACTTATCCCAACTCCCTTTGAGATCTAGGACACAAAGTCTTAATAGATCTTCAAGAGTTTGAATAGTCCTCTCTGATTGTCCGTCCGTTTGAGGATGGTATGCTGAACTGAATCGTAAATCCGTGCCCATAGCTTTCTGCAAGCTAACCCAAAATCGTGAAGTGAATCTTGGGTCACGATCCGAAACTATGGATACTGGCATGCCATGCAATCTCACAATCTCGTTCACGTACATACTAGCAAGACGTTCAAGGGAATAAGTCTCACGTATCGGCAAGAAATGAGCGGACTTGGTTAATCTATCAACAATAACCCAAATCGCATCTATGCCTTGAGAAACCTTGGGAAGACCTGTAACAAAATCCATAGTAATGTGTTCCCACTTCCATTTCGGAATCTCAAGTGGTTGCAATGGACCCTTTGGTACTTGATGCTCCGCTTTTACACGTTGACAAGTTAAACATCTCGAGATAAACTCCGCGATCTCTCTTTTCATATTGCTCCACCAAAATGTATGTCGAAGATCGTGATACATTTTGGTACTCCCAGGATGGATTGCAAACGGTGTGTTGTGTGCCTCCATCATTATTCTATGCTTCAAGTCAAAATCGTTAGGAACACAAAGTCTGGAGTTGACTCGAAGTATTCCTTCTTCATCGATTCTTGCTTCTGGAATAGCACCTTCTTGCACTTTCTTCTTCATACGCATCAGCTCTATGTCCGTAGCTTGAGCAGCTTTAACTTTATCGATTAAAGTCGGTTCTACTCGTATATTTGATATCATCATGTGGGTACTTGGAGCCTTCATCTCTATCTCCATCCTTTGCAAGTCATACAAAATGGGCCTTTGTGTTAAAAACATTGCACTCGTACCCGCATATGATCTTCTACTCAATGCGTCAGCTACTACGTTTGCTTTTCCAGGATGGTATTGGATGGTATGATCGTAATCTTTCAACAGCTCGAGCCAACGTCGTTGCCGCATGTTGAGTTCCTTTTGGGTGAAGAAATATTTGAGGCTTTTATGATCTGTATAGATCTCCACTTTCTCCCCATACAGGTAGTGTCTCCAGATCTTCAACGCAAAAACGACTGCTGCCAACTCCAAATCATGAGTAGGATAATTCCTCTCATATTCTTTGAGTTGTCGTGAGGCATAGGCTATGACTTTCCCATGTTGCATGAGAACACATCCTAACCCTTTGCCTGAAGCATCGCTGTAGATAACAAATCCATCCGAACCAGATGGTATTGTCAAAACAGGTGCCGAAATGAGTCTCCTCTTGAGTTCTTGGAAACTCTTCTCGCATTCCTCACTCCATACGAATTTTGTATCTTTCCGAGTCAGCTGAGTTAACGGAGTAGCGATTCGAGAAAATCCTTCCACAAATCTCCGATAATAACCAGCTAAGCCCAGAAAGCTACGTACTTCGGTTACCGACTTCGGTTGCTCCCAACTTTGTATGGCTTCAATCTTCGCCGGGTCGACAGATACTCCATGTTTTGACACCACGTGCCCAAGGAATGCTACTTCCTCAAGCCAGAACTCGCATTTCTTCAGTTTGGCATATAGCTTGTTTTCACGAAGCCTTTGCAGTACCAGCTTCAAATGGCGCTCATGATCTTCACGGCTTTTGGAATAGATGAGGATGTCATCAATAAAGACAACAACGAACTGATCCAAATATTCTTTGAATACACGGTTCATCATATCCATGAAGGCAGCAGGAGCATTAGTCAATCCAAAAGACATTACTAAGAATTCATAATGCCCGTACCGAGTTCTGAAGGCAGTCTTTGGAATATCCTCAGTTTTAATCTTCAGCTGATGATATCCAGAACGAAGATCGATCTTTGAAAAGAATTGTGCTCCTTGCAACTGGTCAAACAGGTCATCAATGCGAGGTAGCGGATACCTATTCTTGATGGTGACATGGTTCAATTCTCGATAGTCAATACAAAGTCGCATACTCCCGTCTTTCTTCTTTACGAATAAAACAGGAGCACCCCAAGGAGACGTACTAGGACGAATAAAACCGATGTCCAACAACTCCTGTAGTTGGACTTTTAACTCCTGAAGTTCAATAGGAGCCATTCGATATGGGGTTTTAGAAATGGGCTTTGTACCGGGTTCAAGGTCAATAAAGAATTCAATTTCTCGTTCCGGGGGTAGACCGGGAAGTTCTTCAGGAAATACATCGGAAAATTCTCTAACAATAGAAATATTATTCAAATCTGACTTGTCTTTGTTCAAATCCATAACATGGGCTAAGAAAGCTTGACATCCGTTTTTCAATAAACGAATAGCTTTGTGGCTTGATATGACAGTGACTGATTTTAGTGGTTTAGTAGTTTGAATTCGTATGACAGGTTGGTTAGGAATATGAAAACTAACAACCTTACGAAAACAATCAATTTTAGCATGATGAGTGGTTAACCAATCAATTCCTAAAATCACATCAAAAGCAAGTATCTTTAAAGAGATAAGATCAACAGGTAATGTGATAGTGCCAACTTGGATCATGCAAGATTTATAAACTGTAGATGTAACGAAGGTTTCACCCAACGGAGTTTCAACAGATAAGTTAAAGTCCAATTTCTCCGGAGTCAAGTTTAAACGTTGAGCACAAGCAGGAGAGATAAAAGAATGGGTAGAACCGGTATCTAGTAAAGTATAAACTTCGCAAGAATTCAAGATTAGCTTACCCGTGATCACCTCGTTCGGGTTTCTCGCGTTTTGGCCAGTCACGACAAACGCTCTTCCAGGAACCGCTGATTTCGACTTATCCGGGATAACTTTTGGAGTCACCATCCCCGCTGAACTTGGTTTTGCTACAGAACACTCTCGAGCTATATGACCTTCCTTTCCACAGTTATAACATACCTTGGATTGTTGTGGGCAGTTTGGGCTGATATGTCCCTCTTTCCCACATTTGTAACATACGACCGGTGGTCGTTCTCCTCCCCTAGAAACAGTTGATGTTTGTGCTGACGTCTTCACGTTATCATTGTTGTACCTTCTCTTCTTGAAATCTCCTCCCGACTCGCTCCTTCTATTATCACGACCACGATTACCACCAGAGTGGTTACCGCTTTTGTCCGAATGTTTTCCTCCCTGCTGGTTTTCATTGCTTCGATGACTGCCGCCACCGGTATGACCCTGGTTGTGGTCCCTCGGTTGCACATACTCATTATCTCGCTCTAATAATTGAGCCCTGTTTACAACATCTGAATATAAAGAAAATTTATGAGAGATAAGATATTGCCGAATCTCGGGTTTTAGACCTCTCAGAAACATCCTTGTCATTCGTTCCTCATTTTCGACCAAATGAGGTGCAAACCTGGATAACTCTGCAAACTTCGCCTCGTACTGGGACACCGTCATGTTGTTTTGTTCCAGTCTAATAAACTCAACCTCCTTCATATGACGAATACTTTCAGGAAAGTACTTGTCATTGAACAGTTTTTGAAATGTTTCCCAGGACATGTTGAGTGCGTCAGGCTGGGTACGCTTCACAGACTCCCACCAGTAGTCTGCCTCACCGCGGAACATAAATGTGGCGAATGGAACCTTCTGTTCCTCCGTGCATCCCAAGACATCAAATATCTTGGTAATTTGCTTGACCCACGTTTCCGCCATGATCGGATCCGGCTTTCCCTTAAATTCTGGTGGTCCCAATTCTTTGAACTGCTTAGCTGTGACAAACCGCGCGTTGTTATCATTTCCACCCGTATTCTGCACACGAGTCTCCCTCGTCTGATTTTGCATGAACTGCAAAAAGCTCCTAAACATTCCATCATTCATCGTTTGCTCGGTAACGTTGTTTACAGGAGGAATATTGCCTTCCTGTTGCACGTTCCCCTGGGTAGTGATCAAAGGTGTCTCCACGGTCTGATTTACTCCATTATTAACGTTCTCAGCTGCCATTCTTAAATACTGCCATAAAACAAGGGTTAATAGTCATGTCATATATTATCCCTATACTCTGACCGACCAAATAAACACCAAATAAACTTAGTCAGGTCATACTAGCGAAGGAATTCCCCGTCTCTCCCCTCCTAGTTCTTGTCTCACATCTCAGCCAGGGATCATATCCCTAAGCTCTGATACCAACTGTGACGCCCCCAGAATAGGTATACAACACCCATTCTGAGTCGCCAAATACATGGTACAGAAAGCAAACTACAACTTCAATAATACAATTGTCGTGCAAAATACGACAACACATACTGTGAGTTTAAATACAAATATTGTCTTCTAGACAATATCCACACTCAAATAAATCCTCATTACAATTATTCAAACACTATTTTACAGAAATAGTGAGGACTGCTAATACATCTTTCTAGAACCATCACTCCATACCCCGACTAGATCCTGCTATGTTCTCACCTCCTGAGAAGAAAAATGGAACAAAAAGGAAAAGGGTGAGCTCAACTAGCCCAGTAAAGAATATTATGACTAAGATAATATACAACAAATTATCGTTAGTCTTCAACAGGGAAAAATCTGATAAAATATAATCGACAACAAGTTTTAGATCAACAACTGCAGCGGAAACAGCAAACCATTAGAAGAGTCAAGTAGAGAAAGAATTCTACTATCTTCTAAGATTTAAAAGTCCATCATCAATATTTTATCCCTGTAACATCAATTAATAATCATCTTTAACCAAATATTCATCTTTGCACTACAGGCCAAAGATATTCATTTGTATCATCAGTCGGTCATGTTCATCTCAACACCTGTTCATCTTTGCACTACAGGCCAAAGATATTCATCAAGTAATTATACATCTTTGCACTACAGGCCAAAGATATTCAGTAATATCATCATTTAGGACTGAGGATGATGAAAAATATCTTAAAGAGAACGAATCCAATGAGACAGAAGGACAAATAGTAGGGATTCGTATAACAGTTTATCCAAGATCAATAATACTTCATAATAATCAATTGTGAAGCAGAATTCAAAAATAAAGATCAAAACATGGATACAATCAAAGATAGTAACCATAATAGACATCTTGGACAAAAAGGAAAAATTTTATTTTTCGGTGAATAGTGCCGTATTCGTGAATAGTGCCGTATACGTGAATAGTGCCGTATACGTGAATAGTAACCCCCGACACAAAAAGTTCCAAATTTGATAAAAACTCATATCAATATTTCAGCATAATGATATTGAAGAAAATAATATCATTAAGAAGAAAATAATATCCCTTACCTCAAAATATCAGTACTTCTGGTCGGAATACCGGTATAAGGCTGAAAGAAACTTGCTCTGATGAATAGAAACTCTCAAAGTATCTAAATACTCACAAAATACACTCAATAATCTAGAGAGAGAAAGAGAGAAAACTTGTTTCTGGTGTGATTTTCAATTCTAACTTAGCCCTCTATTTATAGGAAAATTTTGGTAGGTTTGACCTGCAACCTGATGGCTTTACCTGCTACTATTCCCACCCACCACATTTGAAATATAATTCAGCACATTTCTTCACCAACCACAAGTGGGGCCCACCAATTCTAGAATTTTCCACCAAAATGATAAACTCCGAAAATTCAACAATTTCTGAACCAGTCATCTTGTAAAATTCATAATAAATCATACGTTCATTTTTAACGGTTCAAAATTTGTGGACATATACTCAACTTATATATGTATAACATATCCAAAAATTACCACGATCCAACGGTCGGATTAAAAATTATAACCCCCGCAAACTATCTCAAAAACCCTGATTTTTAATACCTCCATTCCGACAAAAATACTGACAAAAACCTCAACATTAACTCCTTCATTTTTAACCACAAAAATATATCCCTCATTTATATCCACATAAAATAAATATTTCCTTATCATATGAATCAATAATTAATTATTCACAAATAATATTACAGAATCACATTTATGACAACCAGGCCGTTCCCAGGAAAGAGGGGGCTTTCCAATAAGGATTTCTCCTTACTGGCGCGCAATTAGATGACCAAACCTCTCCTTAGACAGAACTTTCTAGACATTGCCAATAATGTTATCTAATAATATTATTCAAATAATATGAATTATTGATCTGATAAATGAAAATACTGTGCAGCAACAATTATTGAAACAACAATAATATAAAATATCAACGCAGCAATTATTGAATCAATAAAATAAAATATTGAATAATAACTACTGTAACAATTATTGAGTAGTGCCTTCTTACGTAAGAATCAATAATTGGTGCAATACCGTGTGCTACTGTATTTTAACCACCGGGTATTCCAACAGTATTAACGGTAACAACTACGCCGTTATTTATAAACAACTTATACTTGTCGTTTTCTTCATCCAATCGCTTTCCGTTATGGGGCCCACATAAGGCTGCGTCGTCGTACGAATATTCCCCGACAGTAAGAATATTCCACGACCAACCGAATATTCACCGACCAAAAATAAATATTTTATAACCACTTGCTTATTTTGCAAAATTTGCACATTTCACCCATAACCAAAGTATTATATCAAATTAACCCCTTATTATTCACAATAATATTTAGAGAAAATTTGATTTTATTCATTAATAAGTTGGGGTCTTACACTAGTAATCATCCATAATTTTAGCAGCTTTGTATTACTAGAAAGCAATTATACGCCTGCTATTTGATTTTGACGAGCTGAAATAAAGAAGAGAAATTCTACCCACAATCAACTGTGTTAAACAAGAACAAAGGAGATAATTAAGGATAAGATCCAATAGCTTCTTTAAGATTCTTTTTCAAAATAGACTACTAACTCATGTGGGCTCCACTAAGCAATATAAAATCCTTAAATAAAATATCACCCACGAAATACTCTGTGATGAATTAGAAGTACCAATTTGGGCTAGCTGGAATAACATTTAATAACATAAACCCATCTAATAATATTTGATAGCATTAAGAATTATAAATACCAACATTCCTTAATAAACTCAAATTCAAATCATCCTTAATAAACTCCAAATCAAATCTTCCTTAATAGACTCCAAATCAAATCTTCCTTAATAGGCTCCAAAACAAATCTTCCTTAAAAGTGTTCATGTAATAACCATAACCTATGCATATTAATTATAATATTATAACAAACCATGAACCATGCACATGTCTAATATACTTAAATTAGTCATCATTCAAAACATCATAAAATCAAAAACCAACATTCTCCCCCTTTTTGATGATGACAATTTATGCACCAACATGCTCCCCCTAAGAATATGGCTCTCCCTAAATTTATGCATATTAAGGAACAAAAGAAAATTATTTTATCCAAATAACCATCATTGCATATTCCAGCATAATATAGTATCTCAATATCAACATGAATACCAATTCAAACCAATTTAAATATACCCAAATATCTTTCCCCCTTTATCATTATCAAAAAGAAATAAATCATCAAGTTATATCTCTCCCCCTTTGTCATCAACAAAAAATAATTCATATCAATTAAGTTGAAGATAGTTATCTCACCCCATTTGCTAAATTAAAAAAAATAAGCAAAAAGAATGATAATAGACCAAGGTTATAACAAAATCACATTTAGCAAGTAAACAATATAATCATATATTTGTAATTTGTTACCTATATAACAACATTTTGTAACTAGTAGAAAGCTTGATAGTTGTGCTCCTTAATGTAGTCTCTCAAAGTAAAGTATCATTCGTCTCCATTTTGACCTTGAGATATCTATAAAATAAACAAATCTTCTCTACCTTTTTGGTACCCAAATTTTCTTGGGTCCATTTGGGTTAGTAGCATATAAATCACAATTTTTTACCCAAATTTATTTTATTCTAATTTTATTACAATTAGAATCAAAATGACCTTTAAAACTACATTTTTTACAAGTAACAAACGGTGAACAATAAAGTGGTTTATGCCTTGATTTACTATTAATCATTCTAATATTATTGTTAGTCCTATTTTTCACATTTTTAATAAGATTATACCTAATCCCTTGTTTATCAAGACTGGACCTTTGTGCCCCTTAAATAATATTTAGGTTCTCTTCTCCTTGCACAAATTTAGCAAGATCATTTTTTAAAGATGCTATTTTTGCATTTATTACATTATCATCATGTTGCATATTCATAATTTTTCTATCATTAAAAACATCTATGCATACATCTCTCATTTTTAATTTTTCTTTTAAAGTTTGATTTTCATTTGTAAGATATCCATTTTATTTCTTTTCTTCAATAAGTAATTCAACTTCATTCATTAGCTCATTTACGCAGTTCTTAAAATAAGCAGTTTTCTTTTTAAGCTTTTGATTTTCATTTAGCAAAGCAAGATAATCAAATGTAGATATATCAAAATTTTCATGAAAATTCGTTACCTCAAGTTGATCATCGTTGTGACGCCCCCAAAATAGGTATACAACACCCATTCTGAGTCGCCAAATATGTAAGACCCCAAATTTTATGAAATAAAAGTATTCAATTTTTCTATTTAGTAAATGGTTAAATTAATAAAAAGTTAAAGTTAAGGGTGATATATGAATATTTTTCAAAATAAGCAAGTGATTAGAAAATATTCATTTTGTCGGGGAATATTCGTTTGGTCGTGGAATATTCTTTCTGTCGGGGAATATTCGTACGACGGCGCAGCTATTTGTGGGCCCCATAACGGAAAGCGATTGGATGAAGATAACGACAAAAATTGAGTTTTTATAAATAACGGCGTAGTTGTTACCGTTAACATTGTTGGAATACCTGGTGGTTAAAATACAGCAATACGCGTAGTTGCACAGTAGCACACGGTATTGCAAAGTATTTTTTTCAATTATTAATTCTTACGTAAGAAGGCATTACTCAATAATTGTTACAGTAGTTACTGTTCAATATTTTATTTTATTGATTCAATAATTGCTGCGTTGATATTTTATATTATTATTGTTTCAATAATTGTTGTTGCACAGTATTTTTCATTATCAGATCAATAATTTATATTATTTAAATAATATTATTAGATAGCATTATTAGAAATGTCTAAAAAGTTCTGTCTAAGGAGAGGTTTGGTCATCTAATTGCGCGCCAGTAAGGAGAAATTCTTATTGAAAATCTCCCTCTTTCCTGGGAACGGCCTGGTTGTCATAAATGTAATTCTGTAATATTATTTGTGAATAATTAATTATTGATTCATATGATAAGAAAATATTTATTTTATGTGAATATAAATGAGGGATATATTTTTGTGGTTAAAAATGAAGGAGTTAATGTTGAGGTTTATATCAGTATTTTTGTCGGAATGGAGGTATTAAAAATCAGAATTTTTGAGATATTTTGCGGGGGTTATAATTTTTAATCCGACCGTTGGATCGTTGTGATTTTTGGATATGTTATACATATATAAGTTGAGTATATGTCCAAAAATTTTGAACCGTTAAAAAATGAACGTATGATTTATTATGAATTTTACGAGTTGACTGGTTCAGAAATTGTTGAATTTTTGGAGTTATCATTTTGGTGGAAAATTCTAGAATTGGTGGTCCCCACTCTTGGTGGGTGAAGAAATGTGCTGAGATTTTTATTCAAATGTGGTGGGTGGGAATAGTAGCAGGTAAAGCCATCAGGTTGCAGGTTAAGTCTGCTTCGGCGTGCTAACATTTTCCTATAAATAGAGGGCTAAGTTAGAATTAAAAATCACACCAGAAATATAAGCTTTCTCTCTTTCTCTCTCTATATTATGAAGTATATGTTGTGAGTATTTAGATACTTTGAGAGTTACTATTCATCAGAGTAGTAAGTTTATTTCTCCCTTACCTCAAAATATCAGTACTTCTGGTCGGAAAACAGGTATAAGGCTGAAAGAAACTTACTCTGATGAATAGAAACTCTCAAAGTATCTAAATACTCACAAAATACACTCAATAATCTAGAGAGAGAAAGAGGGAAAACTTATTTCAGGTGTGATTTTTAATTCTAACTTAGTCCTCTATTTATAGAAAAATGTTAGCACGCTGAAGCAGACTTAACCTGCAACCTGATGGATTTACCTGCTACTATTCAAACCTACCCAATTTGAATAAAAATCTCAGCACATTTCTTCACCAACCAAGAGTGGGGCCCACCAATTCTAGAATTTTCTACCAAAATGATAAACTCCGAAAATTCAACAATTTCTGAACCAGTCATCTCATAAAATTCATAATAAATCATACGTTCATTTTTAACGGTTCAAAATTTGTGGATATATACTCAACTTATATATGTATAACATATCCAAAAATTACCACGATCCAACAGTCGGATTAAAAATTATAACCCCCGCAAAATATCTCAAAAACTCTAATTTTTAATACCTCCATTCCGACAAAAATACTGATAAAAATCTCAACATTAACTCCTTCATTTTTAACCACAAAAATATATTCCTCATTTATATCCACATAAAATAAATATTTCCTTATCATATGAATCAATAATTAATTATTCACAAATAATATTACAGAATCACATTTATGACAATCAGGCCGTTCCCAGGAAAGAGGGGGCTTTCCAATAAGGATTTCTCCTTACTGGCGCGCAATTAGATGACCAAACCTCTCCTTAGACAGAACTTTCTAGATATTACCAATAATGTTATCTAATAATATTATTCAAATAATATGAATTATTGATCTGATAATGAGAAATACTGTGCAGTGACAATTATTGAAACAACAATAATATAAAATATCAATGCAGCAATTATTGAATCAATAAAATAAAATATTGAACAGTAACTACTGTAACAATTATTGAGTAGTGTCTTCCTTCGTAAGAATCAATAATTCAAAAATACTGTGCAATCCGTGTGCTACTGTGCAACCACGCGTATTACTGTATTTTAACCACCGGGTATTCCAACAGTGTTAACGGTAACAACTACGCCGTTATTTATAAAAACTCAATTTTTGTCGTTATCTTCATCCAATAGTTTTCTGTTATGGGGCCCACAAATAACTGCGTCGTGGTACGAATATTCCCCGACAGAAAGATTATTCCACGACCAAAAGAATATTCCCCGACAAAATAAATATTTTATAACCACTTGTTTATTTTGCAAAATTTGCACATTTCACCCATAACCAAAGTATTATATCAAATTAACACCTTATTATTCACAATAATATTTAGAGAAAATTTAATTTTATTCATTAATAAGTTGGGGTCTTACAACCTCCCCTCCTTATGAAATTTCGTCCTCGAAATTGACGTACGTACCTGGTGTTTCGAAAAGGTGAGGATACCTCGCTTTCATTTTTGATTCTAACTCCCAGGTCATTTCTTCAATAGCATGGTTTCTCCACAAAACCTTAACTTGTGGTATAAGCTTCGTGCGTAGAACATGCTCTTTCCTATCCAAGATCTTAATAGGTACCTCCTCGTACGTTAAATCCTCGGCTATCTCGTCTGGTTCTAACTCAATTATGTGGTTCGGGTCTTTCACATATTTACGAAGCACAGATATGTGAAAAATATTATGAACACGAGACATGCTTGGAGGTAATGCGAGTCTATAGGCCACATTTCCTATTCGGTCAAGAATCTCAAATGGACCGATAAATCGTGGATTGAGCTTTCCTCTCTTCCCAAATCTTGTAACTCCTTTCCATGGTGCAACACGTAACAATACATGATCCCCAATATTAAATTCTACATCCTTTCGATGAAGATCCGCATAACTCCTTTGTCGATCCTGTGCCGTTTGTATACGTTGTCGAATTGTTTGGATCTTCTCTGTAGTTATGCGTACCAATTATGGTCCCAACAATGTTGATTCACCCACCTCGTCCAAGCATACTGGAGAACGACACTTTCGTCCATATAAGACTTCAAATGGAGTCATACCTATACTTGCTTGATAACTGTTGTTGTAGGAGAATTCCACCAGTGGCAAGTACTTATCCCAACTTCCTTTGAAATCTAGAACACAGAGTCTTAATAGATCTTCAAGGGTTTGAATAGTCCTCTCTGATTGCCCGTCCGTTTGAGGATGGTATGCTGAACTAAATCGTAAATCCGTGCCCATAGCTTTCTGCAAACTAACCCAAAATCGTGAAGTGAATCTTGGGTCACGATCCCAAACTATGGATACTGGCATGCCATGCAATCTCACAATCTCATTCACGTACATACTAGCAAGACGTTCAAGGGAATAAGTCTCACGTATAGGCAAGAAATGGGCAGACTTGGTTAATCTATCAACAATGACCCAAATCGCATCTATGCCTTGAGAAACGTTGGGAAGACCTGTAACGAAATCCATAGTAATGTGTTCCCACTTCCATTTCGGGATCTCAAGTAGTTGCAATGGACCCTTTGGCACTTGATGCTCCGCCTTTAGACGTTGACAAGTTAAACACCTCGAGATAAACTCCGCGATCTTTCTTTTCATATTGCTCCACCAAAATGTATGTCGAAGATCGTGATACATTTTGGTACTCCCAGGATGGATTGCAAACGGTGTGTTGTGTGCCTCCATCATTATTCTATGCTTCAAGTCAAAATCGTTAGGAACACAAAGTCTGGAGTTGACTCGAAGTATTCCTTCTTCATCGATTCTTGCTTCTGGAATAGCACCTTCTTGCACTTTCTTCTTCATACGCATCAGCTCTATGTCCGTAGCTTGAGCGGCTTTAACTTTATCAATTAAAGTCGGTTCTACTCGTATATTTGATATCATCATGTGGGTACTTGGAGCATTCATCTCTATCTCCATCCTTTACAAATCATACAAAATGGGCCTTTGTGTTAACACCATTGCACTCGTACCCGAGTATGATCTTCTACTCAATGCGTCAGCTACTACGTTCGCTTTTTCAGGATGATATTGGATGGTATGATCATAATCTTTCAACAGCTCAAGCCAACGTCGTTGCCGCATGTTGAGTTCCTTTTGGGTGAAGAAATATTTGAGACTTTTATGATCCGTATAGATCTCCACTTTCTCCTCATACAGGTAGTGTCTCCAAATCTTCAACGCGAAAATGACTGCCACCAACTCCAAATCATGAGTAGGATAATTTCTCTCATATTCTTTGAGTTGTCGCGAGGCATAGGCTATGACTTTCCCATGTTGCATGAGAACACATCCTAACCCTTTGCCTGAAGCATCGCTGTAGATAACAAATCCATCCGAACCAGATGATATTATCAGAACAGGTGCCGAAATGAGTCTCCTCTTGAGTTCTTGAAAACTCTTCTCCCAATCCTCGCTCCAACCGAATTTTGTATCCTTCCGAGTCAGCTGAGTTAACGGAGTAGCGATTCTAGAAAATTCTTCCACGAATCTCCGATAATACCCAGCTAAGCCCAGAAAGCTACGTACTTCGGTCACTGACTTCGGTTGCTCCCAACTTTGTATGGCTTCAATCTTCACCGGGTCGACAGATACTCCATGTTTTGACACCACGTGCCCAAGGAATGCTACTTCTTCAAGCCAGAACTCGCATTTCTTTAATTTGGCATATAGCTTGTTTTCACGAAGCCTTTGCAGTACCAGATTCAAATGGCGCTCATGATCTTCACGGCTTTTGGAATAGATGAGGATGTCATCAATAAAGACAACAACGAACTGATCTAAATATTCTTTGAATACACGGCTCATCATATCCATGAAAGCAGCAGGAGCATTAGTCAATCCAAAAGACATGACTAAGAATTCATAATGCCCGTACCGAGTTCTGAAGGCAGTCTTTGGAATATTCTCAGTTTTAATCTTCAGCTGATGATATCCAGAACGAAGGTCGATCTTTGAAAAGAATTGTGCTCCTTGTAACTGGTCGAACAGGTCATCAATGCGAGGTAGCGGATACCTATTCTTGATGGTGACATGGTTCAATTCTCGGTAGTCAATACAAAGTCACATACTTCCGTCTTTCTTCTTTACGAATAAAATAGGAGCACCCCAAGGAGATGTACTAGGACGAATGAAACCGATGTCTAATAACTCCTGTAGTTGGACTTTTAACTCCTGAAATTCAATAGGAGCCATTCGATATGGGGTTTTAGAAATAGGCTTTGTACCGGGTTCAAGGTCAATAAAGAATTCAACATCACGTTTTGGGGGTAGACCGGGAAGTTCTTCAGGAAATACATCAGAAAATTCTTTAACAACAGAAATATTATTCAAATCTGACTTGTCTTTGTTCAAATCCATAACATGGGCTAAGAAAGCTTGACATCCATTTTTTAATAAACGAATAGCTTTGTGGCTTGATATGACAGTGACTGATTTTAGTGGTTTAGTAGTTTGAATTCGTATGACAGGTTGGTTAGGAGTATGAAAACTAACAACCTTACGAAAACAATCAATTTTAGCATAATGAGTGGTTAACCAATCAATTCCTAAAATCACATCAAAAGCAAGTATCTTTAAAGAGATAAGATCAACAGGTAATGTGATAGTGCCAACTTGAATCATGCCAGATTTATAAACTGTAGATGTAACGAAGGTTTCACCCAACGGATTTTCAACAGATAACTCAAAGTCCAATTTCTCCGGAGTCAAGTTTAAACGTTGAACCGGTATCTAATAAGGTATAAACTTCGCAAGAGTTTATGATTAGCTTACCCGTGATCATCTCGTTCGGGTTCCTCACGTTTTGGCCAGTCACGACAAACGCTCTTCCAGGAACCGCTGATTTCGACTTATCCGGGACAGCCCTTGGAGTCACCATCCCCGTTGAACTTGGTTTTGCTACAGAACAATCCCGAGCTATGTGGCCTTCCTTTCCACAGTTGTAACATACCTTGGATTATTGTGGACAGTTTGGGCTGATATGTCCCTCTTTCCCGCATTTGTAACATCTAACTCGCGGTCGTTCTCCTCCCCTATAATTTGTTGTTGGTGCTGGTGCAGCTGCTGATGTCTTCCCGTCATTGTTGAATCTCCTCTTTCTGAAATTTTCACTTGACTTACCTCTCCTATTATCATGGCCACGATGACCACCCAAGTGGTTACCGCCTTTGTTCGTATTTTTCCCTCCTCGTTGGTTATCATCGCTCTGATGACTGCTGTCACCGGTATGACCCTGGTTGTGGTCCCTCGGTTGCACATACTCATTATCTCGCTATAATAATTGAGCCCTGTTTACAACATCTGAATATAAAAAATTTTTATGAGAGATAAGATATTGCCGAATCTCGGGTTTTAGACCTCTTAGAAACATCCTTGTCATTCGTTCCTCATTTTCGACCAAATGAGGTGCAAACCTGGATAACTCTGCAAACTTCGCCTCGTACTGGGACACCGTCATGTTGTTTTGTTCCAGTCTGATAAACTCCACCTCTTTCATACGACGAATACTTTCAGGAAAGTACTTGTCATTGAACAGTTTCTGAAATGTTTCCTAGGACATGTTGAGTGCGTCAGGCTGGGTACGCTTCACAGACTCCCACCAGTAGTCTGTCTCACCGCGGAACATAAAGGTGGCGAATGGGACCTTCTGTTCCTCCGTGCATTCCAAGACATCGAATATCTTGGTAATTTGCTTGACCCACGTTTCCGCCATGATCGGATCCGGCTTTCCCTTAAATTCTGGTGGTCCCAATTCTTTGAACTGCTTGGCTGTGACAAACCGCTCATTGTTATCATTTCCACCCATATTCTGCACACGAGTCTCCCTCGTCTGATTTTGCATGAACTGTAAAAAACTCTTAAACATTCCATCATTCATAGTTTACTCGGTAACGTTGTTTACAGGAGAAATATTGCCTTCCTATTGCACGTTCCCCTGGGTGGTGATCAAAGGTGTCTCCACGGTCTGATTTACTCCATTATTAACGTTCTCAGCTGCCATTCTTAAATACTGCCATAAAATAAGGGTTAATAGTCATGTCATATATTATCCCTATACTCTGACCGACCAAATAAACACCAAATAAATTTAGTCAGGTCATACTAGCGAAGGAATTCTGTCTCTCCCCTCTTAGTTCTTGTCTCACATCTCAGCCAGGGATCATATCCCTAAGCTCTGATACCAACTGTGACGCCCCCAAAATAGGTATACAACACCCATTCTGAGTCGCCAAATACATGGTACAAAAAGCAAACTACAACTTCAATAATACAATTGTCGTGCAAAATACGACAACACATACTGTGAGTTTAAATACAAATATTGTCTTCTAGACAATATCCACAATCAAATAAGTCCCCATTATAATTATTCAAACACTATTTTACAGAAATAGTGAGGACTGCTAAAACATCTTTCTAGAACTATCACTCCATACCCCGACTAGATCATGTTATGTTCTCACCTCCTGAGAAGAAAAATGGAATAAAAAGAAAAAGGGTGAGCTCAACTAGCCCAGTAAAGAATATTATGGCTAAGATAATATACAACAAATTATCATTAGTATTCAACAGGGAAAAATTTGATAGAATATAATCGACAACAAGTTTTAGATCAACAACTGCAGCGGAAACAGCAAACCATTAGAAGAGTCAAGTAGAGAATGAATTCTACTATCTTCTAAGATTTAAAAGTTCATCATCAATATTTTATCCCTGTAACATCAATTAATAATCATCTTTTACCAAATATTCATCCTTGTACTACAGGCCAAAGATATTCATTTGTATCACCAGTCAGTCATGTTCATCTCAACACCTTTCCATCTTTGCACTACAGGCCAAAGATATTCATCAGGTAATCATACATCTTTGCACTACAGGTCAAAGATATTCAGTAATATCATCATTTAGGACTGAGGATGATGAAAAATATCTTAAAGAAAACGAATCCAGTGAGACAGGAGGACAAATAGTAGGGATTCGTATAACAGTTTATCCAAGATCAATAATACTTCATAATAATTAATTGTGAAGCAGAATTCAAAAATAAAGATCAAAACATGGATACAATCAAAGATAGTAACCATAATAGCCATCTTGGATAAAAAGGAAAAATTTTATTTTTTGGTGAATAGTGCCGAATTCGTGAATAGTGTCGTATACGTGAATAGTAATCCCGACACAAAAAGTTTTAAATTTGATAAAAAGTTCATAATATTTCAACATAATGATATTGAAGAAAATAATATCATTTAAGAAGAAAATAACATCCCTTACCTCAAAATATCAGTACTTCTGTTCGGAATACCGGTATAAGACTGAAAGAAACTTGCTCTGATGAATAGAAACTCTCAAAGTATCTAAATACTCACAAAATACACTCAATAATCTAGAGAGAGAAAGATGGAAAACTTGTTTCTGGTGTGATTTTCAATTCTAACTTAGCCCTCTATTTATAGAAAAATGTTAGCATGCCGAAGCAGACTTAACCTGCAACCTGATGACTTTACCTGCTACTATTCAAGCCTACCACATTTGAATAAAAATTTAGCACATTTCTTCACCAACCAAAAGTGAGGCCCACCAATTCTGGAATTTTTTACCAAAATGATAAATTCCGCAACTTCTACAATTTTTGAACAAGTCATCTCGTGAAATTCATAACAAATCATACGTTCATTTTTAACGGTTCAAAATTTGTGGACATATACTAAACTTATATATGAATAAAATATTCAAAAATTACCACGATCCAACGGTCGGATTAAAAATTATAACCACCGCAAATATCTTAAAAACCATGATTTTTAATACCTCCATTCCGACAAAAATACTAATAAAACCTCAACATTAACTCTTTCATTTTTAACCACAAAAATATATTCCTCATTTATATCCACATAAAATAAATATTTCCTTATCATATGAATCAATAATTAATTATTCACAAATAATATTACAGAATCACATTTATGACAACCAGGCCGTTCCCAGGAAAGAGGGGGCTTTCCAATAAGGATTTCTCTTTACTGGCGCGCAATTAGATGACCAAACCTTTTCTTAGACAGAACTTTCTAGACATTGTCAATAATATTATCTAATAATATTATTCAAATAATATAAATTATTGATCTGATAATGGGAAATACTGTGCAGTGACAATTATTGAAACAACAATAATATAAAATATCAATGCAGCAATTATTGAATCAATAAAATAAAATATTGAACAGTAACTACTGTAATAATTATTGAGTAGTGCCTTCCTTCGTAAGAATCAATAATTCAAAAATACTGTGCAATCCGTGTGCTACTGTGCAATCACGCGAATTACTGTATTTTAACCACCGGGTATTTCAACAGTGTTAACGGTAATAACTACGCCGTTATTTATAAAAACTCAATTTTTATCGTTATCTTCATCCAATCGTTTTTCATTATGGGGCCCACAAATAACTGCGCCGTCGTAGGAATATTCCCCGACAGAAAGATTATTCCACGACCAAAAGACTATTCCCCGACAAAATAA
Organism: Panax notoginseng; assembly: GCA_016801055.1. NCBI lineage: Eukaryota > Viridiplantae > Streptophyta > Magnoliopsida > Apiales > Araliaceae > Panax > Panax notoginseng. The sequence continues at coordinate 225,138,494 of CM029016.1, read as the reverse complement.
ATATTTTATAACCACTTGTTTATTTTGCAAAATTTGCACATTTCACCCATAACCAAAGTATTATATCAAATTAACACCTTATTATTCACAATAATATTTAGAAAAAATTTAATTTTATTCATTAATAAGTTGGGGTCTTACAATCGTCTTCTAGTCCCATGAAACATAATTGGCCAATTTCTTCATCTTGTTCTGTTTTGGACTTGCTCATTGGAGTTGAGATACCTTCTTGATTCTTCCTCTGTTTCTTTCTTTGAAGTAGTCTCTCGAGTTTTCTTGAGAGCATTTTAATTTCTTCATCAAAATCTTCACATTGCCTTCTATGTAGCTTTCAGCTTGTAGAGCCAAGGTCTTCTTCTCAGGTGCCTCATCTTCTTCATCATACAATTTTAGTTGGTTTTTAAACTCTTCAAGTTCTCCAAATAAGGTAAGAGTTTCCATTGTGCTGATTGTGACTGAGTCTTGAAGTGTAGTAACCTTTGGAGCGAATCGCTTTGGCATGACTCTGAGAAGCTTTCGGTTGATTTCCTTTTGATCAATCTTTCGTCCGAGCATGCTTAGAGAATTCATTAGAGTAAGGAATCTTGCTTGGGCATCTCTAATTGATTCATTTTTCTCCAATTTAAATAGTTCTTATTCGTGCATTAACATGCTCAGTTTGACCTCCTTCACTTTAGTAGTTCCCTCGTGGCTCATGATGATTGTGTCCCAAATTTTCTTAGCCGTAGTACAAGAAGATACTTTATCTATCTCTGACTGAACCATGCCACTTAAAAGTGTATTCATGGCCTTGGAATTATAAGATACCATATACAATTCATTTGAGTCCATTTCTATGAGATTCTTTGGCTTGCCATCATCATGTCGCGGAATGACTGGTCCATTTTCGACCACACACCATTCCCATGGGTCACGGTTCAGAAAGATCTTCATTCTGAACTTCCAAAAGTTGAAGTTCTCACTTCCAAACAACAGCGGTGGCCTACTTGTGGACAGACTTTCTTGAAAGTTTAGATGTGCCATAGGAACTTTTCCTACGACCTGCGACGATCAATATTAGTAGAGCCAAGCTCTGATACCAAATGTAATTCTATGTATGTGCACACCTAGAAGGGGGGGGTGAATAGGTGATCAAGCTAAAAGTGATAAACGATGAAACTTTTTTTATTTTCTGCAACAGGTTTAATTAAAACAGCTACGCCTGTCTGCTTTAGCTTATGTTCTTCGTTTCTTATTATCAAACAGCTAGACCTGTCTGCTTTAGTGTCTGGATAGTGGCGTGAATAACAAAAAAGTGTAGAACGTGAATGACAGTTAAAGAGATAAACAGAAGTAAAAAATCACACCAAGATTTTTACGTGGTTCAGCCCCTATCCTCTAATCTAGTGGCATAATCCACGTCCAATCCCAACTAGGATTGGAGACTCTTTTTATTAAACTTAATATTCAATTAAATACAATAAAAAGAACTCCCTGTTTCAAAGAAGCCTTCTACTGATGGACACCTCTGTCCCCTTTGCACCTCTGCAACCTTTCTCACTACTGAGACCTTTGCACCTTTGCAACCTTGAAAACTCTCTTTGAACAGACCATATCCACTACTGGATAGATCAAGCCAGACAAGCTTTGAACTTTGAATATAAGAAAAAATTACAATAAACTTCTTATTTTCCAGCCACAAAGAATTATAGACAGTATAATGAATAGCTGGAAATAAACAATGAAAGCTCTCAATAGGATTCTTCTCTATATAGCAACGTGAATTATCTTCTTGTATCGCTATCCTTCTTACCCGTGAGATAAGACTATACATAAAGAGAGACCCAACGGCTATAAAATCTGTTAGCAAAGAAATCTCAGTCCCGTTAGTAATCATCCATAATTTCAGCAGCTTTGTATTACCAGAAAGCAATTATACGCCTGCTATTTGATTTTGACGAGCTAAAATAAAGAAGAGAAATTCTACCCATAATCAACTGTGTTAAACAAGAACAAAGGAGATAATTAAGGATAAGACCCAATAGCTTCTTTAAGACTCTTTTTCAAAATAGACTACTAACTCATGTGGGCTCCACTAAGCAAGATAAAATCCTTAAATAAAATATCACCCACGAAATACTCTGTGATGAATTAGAAGTACCAATTTGGGCTAGCTGGAATAACATTTAATAACATAAACCCATCTAATAATATTTGATAGCATTAAGAATTATAAATACCAACATTCCTTAATAAACTCAAATTCAAATCATCCTTAATAAACTCCAAATCAAATCTTCTTTAATAGACTCCAAATCAAATCTTCCTTAATAGGCTCCAAAATAAATCTTCCTTAAAAGTGTTCATGTAATAACCATAACTCATGCATATTAATTATAATATTATAACAAACCATAAACCATGCACATGTCTAATATACTTAAATTAGTCATCATTCAAAACATCATAAAATCAAAAACCAACAGTTTGGTCATCTAATTGCGCGCCAGTAAGGAGAAATCCTTATTGGAATACCATCTCATATAATATATACATATACTACCCACTTTCATTATTATATATATATATATATATATATATATATATATACACACACACACATGTCACCTTCATATATGTATATTTATATAACTTATATATATATATATATATATATATATATATATATATATATGAGTAATACAACAAAACTGAGATAACTTCTACCGATAGTTTTGAAAAAATGGGTAAGTGGGAGTCCAAATACTAAGCAAAATTTACAACAAATACTTCATAAAAATTTCCTTAATATTTTTAACAACATTTATCATCATTATTATAATTCTTAATATTTAAAAACCAGATCGTTCCCAGGAAAGATCTTTCCTGGGAACGGCCTGGTTGTCATAATTGTGTTTCTGTAATATTATTTGTGAATAATTAATTAATGATTTATATGATAAGGAAATTTTTATTTGATGTGGATATAAATGATGAATTTATTTATGTGGTTATAAATGAAGGAATTAGTGTTGAGGGGTTTTATCAGTATTTTGTCGGAATAGATGTATTTAAAAATCAAATCAGTGTTCTTAAAGCTCTATTGCGTGAGTTATAATTTTAATCCGACCGTTGGATCGTTGTGATTTTTGGATATGTTATACATATATAAGTTGAGTATATGTCCACAAATTTTGAACCGTTAAAAATTAACGCATGATTTGTTATGAATTTTAAGAAGTGTTGAAAATCATCCGTTTGTGGGTTTCAGATATTTTCTGTCTGAAATTTGAAAAAACTTAAAGCCACAAAGTTGTAGAGAATTCGATTTTGAATGGAATGGACATAAAATTCGTATTTTTCTGATAAACGGGCTATTTATTATGAATTACTGAAGTTTTAAAAAATAAAATAATTTTTATTAAAATTAGGTGGGGCCCACTTTTATTTTAAACATGTGGACTGCCAAAATTTTTCAAATTTGGCATGCTTGATGGTTAGTCTTGGTAGGTGGTGTGGAAGGAAGAAATATATATTAAATTTTATTATTTTAGTCTCATTTGGCGTTCTATCATTTTCCTATAAATAGACGCTTAGGTTAGAATTGAAAATCACGCCAGAAACAAGTTTTCTTTCTCATTATATTGTCGAGCGTATTTTAGTGAGTATTTAAATACTTTGAGAGTTGCTATTCAGTGCAAGCTTCCTTCGGCTTTACATCCGATATTCCGATCAGAAGTATTGTTATTCTGAGGTAAGGGATGTTATTTTCTTCTTAAATGATATTATTTTTTTCAATATCATTATGCCAAAATATTGGTTTGAATTTTTTATCAAATTTGAAACTTTTTGTGTCAGAATTACTATTCACATATACGGCACTATTCACGTCACGAATATACTATTCACCGAAAAATAAATTTTTTTTCTTTTTGTCTAAGATGTCTATTATGGTTACTATCTTTGATTGTTTCTATGTTTTGATCTTTATTTTTGAATTCTGCTTCACAATTGGTTATTATGGAGTATTATTGAAGTTGGATAAACTGTAGTACGAATCCTTAATATTTGTTCTTTTATCTCACTGGATTCGTTTTCTTTAAGATATTTTTCATTATCTTCAGTCCTAAATGATGATATTACTGAATATCTTTGGCCTGTAGTGCAAAGATGAATGACTAACTGATGAATATCTTTGGCCCGTAGTGCAAAGATAAACAGGTGTTTAGATGAACATGACCAACTGGTGATACAAATGAATATCTTTGGCCTGTAGTGCAAAGATGAATATTTGATTCAAGATGTATATTGATTGATGTTACAGGGATAAAATATCGTTGATGGACTTTTAAATCTTAGAAGATGGTAGAATTTATTCTCTACTTGACTCTTCTAATGGATTGCTGTTTCCGTTGCAGTTGTTGATCTAAAACTTGTTGTCTATTATATTTTATCAGATTTTTCCTATTGAAGACTAATGATAAGTTGTTATATATTATCTTAGTCATAATATTTTTTATTGGGCTAGTTGAGCTCACCCTTTTTCTTTTTGTTCTATTTTTCTCAGGAGACGAGAATATAGCGGGGATTAGTTAGGGTGTGGAGTGATATTTCCAGTTAGTTGTGTTAGCAGTCCTCACTATTTTATAAAATAGTATTTTAATAATTGTAATGATGACTTATTTGAGTGTGAATATTGTCTAAAAGATAATATTTTTATTTAAACTCACAGTATTTGTGTTGTCGTATTTTGCACGACAATTATTTTAATAAAGTTGTATTTGTTTCTGTACCACGTATTTGACGACTCAGAATGGGTGATGTATACCTATTTTGGGGGCGTCACAAGTAACGTGAAATTCATTTACGATTTATGTGGCAGGACTATGGTTGTTTCTGAGATTTTGGTGGTCCGGGACGGAAATAAAAATGAAACATTTTTCAAAATATTGTCTTCACAAAAGAGAAGTAAAAATAAATAAATAAAAAGTTTAAGTTGTACTAAAAAAAATGTCTTTTCGGAACTTAAAAAAATAATAGTTCAACTACAACAAAATATATGAGAACTTCGACTACAACAAAATATATGAGAACTTCAACTAAATAGTTCGACTACAACAAAGTATATGAAAATACATTCATTTAAAGATAATTCTTCTAGTATTCGTAGAGGCAAAATCTTCAATCAAATGCTTAAAATCAAGTTTGTCCAACATATTTTTCTCGATGCACATGATTGTGAACCCATTTAACCTTTCTTATGTCATAATCGACCGCAAATAATTTTTTAACAATTTCAATTTTGAATTTTTTTCCCAAGAGATGTCACAAGAATAATTAGTAATATCATGTAAACAATTGAAACATTAGGAAACAATCCAAAACTTTTACAAACTTCAAAATTTTTTAATGACCGACTCTATTTCTCTTGGCAAAGTCATATATATATATATATATATATATATATATATATATATATATATATATATAAATTGGGCCCTCTCTGATTATAGGCCCAGGACGGTCGACTCTTCCGTCCGTGCTCAGAAACAGTCCTGACTACAATTTTTTAATTATTTTACCTCTATTTATTTTTACTATAAACGAGTGTTTGATAAAAACTGAATGAATCTGAATTTGAATGAATAGAATCTGAATCTAAATGAAAAAAGTTGTTTGATAATTAACATGTCTGAAATATCTGAATGACATAATTTTATTATTTTATCCCTCTGAAAAAAATCAAAGTTGTTATAAATTTATTTAATATTGCTTAATATAATAGTTAATAAATTTTTTTAATTTTTTTAACTTTATTCAGCTTCAGCTGAAAAAATCTGACTTAACCATTTAGGTCAATCATCTAATCGATTCAGTCATTCAGACGATTTTTTTCCAAAATAACGCACTTAATGACTGACCGATTCAATTATTCAAATATAAACAAACAACCCCTAAATGTCTATGAAATTATGATCAAGACTTAAGAGAGAAGGTAATAAAAATCTGGCGTTGTTGATCTGCCATCTCAAAACGCGGTAGGCGGACAGGGACATGGGAGTCTATGAAGTGTGAATTAGCCAACAAGTATTTGACTTCTACCTGGCTGACCAAGAATTCCCTCTTATATTATTGTTTTTACAAGGATTATATAATTTGAGATTTTTAAAATCAAATAACGGTGTATTAAATTTTAAATTGATGTGAATTTAATTAATTTTAGTTTATACAATTATTATAATTGTATAGTATATAATAAAAATTATTAGTCATAATTTATTTTATTTCAAAATTTTATGAGTCATGTCAATTTTAAAATTTAATATGCCATCATTTAACTTCAAATGTCAAATTATATATCTAATTCTGATACAGAAAAAGTAATTTTTAAAGGAAAAAAAAGAGAAAAAAGAAGAAGGAATTTCTAAGAAATATATATACATTTGCACACCAAATCACCAAATATATGCAATAGAGTCGGAGCATTGAAAGTTAAAGTGAAAACTATCCATTAAAAAGGGGGAAAATAAATAGAATTTAGCTCCCCTCCCCTCCATTACACTTGACCTCTAATTTTAATTTTATTCCATACATAAAAAATTATATTGTTCTTTAATATTAAATTTGAGAGTTATATAATATTTTCCTTGGGCTGACATATCTATAGATTTTATTGAGGGATTGTCCAAATTCAATGGTTTTACAGTTATCTGGGTAGTAGTGGACATATGGACTAAATACTTTCACTGCTACAGAATTGACCCAAGTGTTCATTAATCGTATATCCACAAGTGTCATGGGTTTCCTTCTACCATTGTTTCCGATAGAGAAAAGATTTTTATTAGTCTTTTATGACAGTCTCTTTTTAAGTTAAAGGAACAAAGCTCCATTTGAGTACTGCATACCACCCATAAATTGACGGACAAACTGAAAGGCTTAATCAAGTATTGGAATGTTGTCTCAGAGACCTAATAGCTGGTCAACTTGGTTAGCTTTGGTCGAGTGGTGGTACAACACACAACATCACAGTGATTGAAGACCACACCATTTGGTGCATTATATGGATATAAGCCTCCACATCTCAATTTTCACTAACATGGTCAAGTTCATGACCCTACTACTAGCTTTTTCTGTCAAGATATTAATGCAGTTACTTGAGCAAAATTTGACAGTTGCTCAATCCAGGATGAAAAAATATGTTGACAAGGCTAGAAGTGAGATTTTTCATGGTGGGTGACCTGGTATATTTAAGGATCAAGCCTTGTAACAAACCATATTGGCACAAACCAAATTTGGGAAGTTAGCTCCAAAATACTTTGGGCCTTTTCATATATAGGATAAAATTGACACTATTGCTTATAGGCTCAAGCTTCTTGTGAATGCCAAAGTTCATCATATGTCACTTCTTAAGAAGAAGATTGGACTTCATTGTCCTAGTTCTACAAATTTACCTCAACTTGATGAGCACGGCAAATTCTTGGTGGAACCAATGGTTGTGTTAGATAGGAAAATGGTTAAAAAGCACAATGCTGCAGTATGGTCTAACACTTTACCTTCTGAAGCCAAATGGGAGGATTGGGAGCAACTCCATTCTCAAGCTTTAGGACAAGGTTAGTTTGATGAGAGAATGATGGTAAGGAATATAAGGTGGGTTAATAATCCATTAGTTAGTTAATAAGTCATTAGTTAGTTGTTATTAAAAGGGATAGAATTGTCATTTCCATTACAATTTTGTAGGGTTTAGTTACAACAGTAGGGGGAGGGAGGGAGTGAGGTGAATGTTTTGATAAATAATGTGATAGATTGTATTGTTGAGGCATGTGGAATATTAATTAAAAAATTTTGTTTCTCTCTAGCTCTTTCTCGAACTCTCATTTATATTCCCCCTCTTTGTCTCTATTTCTCTTATTTAAATCTCCATTTTTTTAATCTAAAACTAAGTTCCATAGCTGAGCTAGGTAAGGTTTTGCCCTCACAGATCCTTACATCCATTTTTGACTGTTTTAGCACGTTAAGGTTTGATGCAAGTGCACACACTTGGACACATTGAATTTGATGATTTTTCTTTAATATTAAATCTTGATACATTTTTGTTTAATTTAAGAAACTTGTGTTTTCGATGTGCCCTAACGCTTGATTAGTGTAAAAAAAAGTGAAATTAAAAATTCATATATGGACTTATTATTAGTTGTTAGTGACAATTGGGCATGTTTTGCTATGCTTAATTATTCATTTGAACTTTGTAACTTATTTCTTGACATTGCCTAACTGATAGGTTTTGATGCTTTCATAGTTGCCTTTCTTAATTTGTTTTTCTTTGTTCCGTAAAATTCTCAAATCCAGCTCTTCGACTCCAAAGCCATCCCCTTGGAAATCCAAAAAACCCTTACGAGTAAGAGTATAAATGAATCGAGTCGAGCAGAGTATTGAGTTGCTCAAATTTGGTTCACAAAATTTATCGAGTATAAAAAAAGATTTGATTGAGGCTCATTTAGCTACTGAGTCGAGTCCGAACAATTTTCGAACGAACATGACCCGAGTATCAATAAAAAATTATAATTTGAAGAGGTTCGAGTAATTTATCGAACTTTAAAATTTGTTCATATTTGACTCATTTATATTTTGAGTCGAGCTCGAATCGAATTTTTAGTCAAACGAGTACGAATCGATCAAGCTCGAATTGTTTGCTCATTTTACAATTTTACTTACGAGCATTAGTGATTGGAAACTTGAAAGGATTCTACGACCTAAAGTGGTACTAGTTTAAGTTGGTTTGAAAGTTTCAAATTTATGTAAAAGGGCAAGTTACACACTTTGAAGCTGATCAATTTAACAAAATAAGAAAAAATTTAACTTGTTTAATAACAACTTTTTATTTAGTAAAATAGAATAAAATAACAATAATAACTTTTTCCCCAAAGAGCAAATATGATGAATTCCTTTCTTATAGTTCACATGAAATGGACAAAAGGAGATAAATAAGATTTCTGTCTAAAATGAAGTCTTGTTGTCTTGCATGTGTATATACTGAGTTACTATTAAAATTATGTACTGCAAGTGCATAGTGTCGAATTGAAAAAATGATAAGTACAGGTCGAACACACATAGACTAAATTAATTTTAATGTTTTCTTAATATCTATTTTAGGCGAATTAGAAATAAATATTAAGAATTGATTAACTATAATATGAAAACAAATAATGAGGAAACAATCTAGGAATCCGAATCCATTAAATAATAAACATAATATATAATTCAATCTCTTCTATTTTTATAACTCAAATATGATTTTGATCTCCCTTTTCTTTAATTTAATAATTTACAATTAACGTGGGCAAACATAGACTATGAAAATTTCAGGATTAAGTGTGACGCCTCCAAAATAGGTATACAACTGTTGCCTAATTTTTTAATAGCACTTTAACACGCAAGTATACGTGTTCAATTGTAATATTCAGCAAGCAAGGATATCGTTCCCACGAGGAAATAAACTAATATTTATCAATTACTAATTTCAATGCAATTAATCTTATTTTAAACTACGAAATATTGTTTGTGATTTGAAAATTTAACTTAACAAAACTAATAATTAAAATCAGAATTTCACAAGAATAATTGCAGATTTAACAAGTTAAGATTACAACGTCCCTTAGTATTTCATTTAAACCAATTTACTTCCCATTTAAATCAATTAATTAATATGAATCATTATCCAAAAATGTTTTATAGAATTCACACAATTTTTCCAAAACACGTGAACAAATCCTCCTAACTCCAATCCTTAAGACACAGAATTACAAGGAACACCCCAGTTAATCAACTCACTATATTCCTATGTGAATCAAGTTAATTAGGGTTTAACGCGCAAATTCTTTCAATGGATACAAAAGACACATAGGTATATTCCTATCCTACATGCTAATCATATTAACCCTAATCAGATTATATGAACAGATGTTATCATATCCAGATCTCAATCTATACTCCATCTTCCAATTTTATATAGATTATTACAGTAATTGCTGGCCAAACAATTAATCAATAAGCAAAAGATATAATAAATAATTCAATAAAAATCAACTTTCATTCAATGGGAAGATTTAATTTAAACTACATACCAAGTTCTGTTGCAATCTTAATAAAAATTTAGTTCATGATAATAATAAAGAAAAACATCATCCAGATGAATAATCCAAACATTCCAGATAATTACAAAAGATAAAACTAGAGAAGAGAAGAAGAAACTCTGAATTTGCTCCAATAATCTCTCTTTGATCTTCAGCCCTTGCAATTCTCCTTCGTGTTTTTCTTCGTTGTTCTATCTGCAAATCTTGAAAAATTGAGTGATCCCTCTTTTATAAAGTCTTCTCCTATTTGTATTGGTCTCCACCCTCTTTTAGATTCCTTTTTGGCTTCAAAAACCCATGATAATTGCGTTTCATCCAGTATCTTTTCAAGAAAATATTCTTCTAAGCATTCTTGAATTTTACTCCACAAAGCAGTATCATGTTGACAATTTGGACGTTATTAATTCTTGGATAAATTAATTCTTGAACTTGTTTTATTGAATTCTTATATCATTGTCATCATCCTCATGTTTATAAAATGTTGAAAGTCATCTGTGGCATGTAGTGCATAGATGGACTTGGTATGATTATGACCAGGGATTATTCGGTATAATCATGACCGTAATGTTACAAATGATGTGGTAAAAGTTATCATTGGCCCGTAGTGCATTGATGAACAGTTGTTGGCATGATCATGACCATTAATGAATACACGAATATCCTTGCCCGTAGTGTAGGGGTGATTCGATGATGTGGATTATTTTATTAAGCTGAGTCACAGCGATAACAGTGTTGAAAAACTTTTTAAATCATAAAAGATAGTAGAGTTTATTTTCTACTTGACTCTTTTAATGGATTGCTTGTTTCACTGCAGTTAAACTTGATGTCTATTATATTTTATCAGTTTAACATTGTTGAAGGCTAATGATAATTTATTCTGCATTATCTTAGTCATAATATTTCTTACTGGGCTAGTTGAGCTCACCCTTTCTTTCACTGTTCTCTTCAGGAGATGAGAACGTAGCTGGGGCAAGTCGGGGAACGGAGTGATGGTTCGAATGATAGTATTAGTTAGTAGTCCTCACTATTCTATGTAATAGTGTGTTAATAAATGTAATGAGGACTCCTTTTGAGTATGAATACTCTCTAGAAGATAATATTTGTATTCAAACTCACAGTTTATGTTTTGTCGTATTGTACACGACAGTTATATTAGTAAGTTGTATTTTGTATTCTGTACTATGTATCTGACGACCCAAGATGGGTGATGTATACCTAATTTTGGGGGCGTCACAGTTGGTATCAGAGCTTAGGAATATGATTCCTGGCTAAGATGTGAGAATAGAACTAGGAGGGGAGAGACGGGGAATTCCTTCGCTAGTATGACCTACCTAAGTTTATTTGCATGATATTTAATTGGTCGGTCATAATATAAGGATAATATATGACATATCAATTAACTTTTATTTTGTGGCAATATCTGAAAATGGCATCTGAGAATGTTGAGAACAGCAATGGAGCACAGGCGATTATTGATTCACCACATATCAATAATCAGGGTAATGTTCATCAGGAAGGTGACAATCCTCATGCAAACAACAACACTGACCAGATGATGAATGATGGAATGTTCAGAGGTTTTATGCAATTCATGTAACAACAGGTGAAAGCGGATCCTGTCCACAACGTAGGTGAAAATACTGGAAACTCTCAGGCGGTCACCGCTAAACAATTTAAGGAGCTGGGACCACCGGAGTTTAAGGGAGAACCCAAACCACTTGTAGCTGAAACATGGATAAAGCAGATCACCAAGATATTTGATGTCTTGGGTTGCTCTGAGGAGCAAAAGGTTCCCTTTGCCGCCTTTATGTTGCGAGGAGAGGCAGATTACTGGTGGGAATCGATAAAGCGTACTCAACCTGCCGCACTGAAGATGTCTTGGGAGAAGTTCCAAGAGCTGTTTAACGACAAATACTTTCCCGAGAGTATTCGTCACATGAAGGAGGTGGAGTTCATCAAATTGGAGCAGAATAATATGACCGTGTCGCAGTACGAGGCAAAATTTGCGGAGTTATCCCGGTTTGCGTCCCACCTGGTGGATAATGAAGAAAGAATGACGCGGATGTTTTTAAGAGGTTTGAAGCCGGAGATACGTCAACACCTTATTTCTCATAAACTGTGTTTGTATTCAGATGTTGTAAATAGGGCTCAGTTGGTGGAGCGCGATAACGAGACAACGCAACCAAAAGAGAGCAGCCGGCAAAATGATAATACCAGTGAAAGCAGTCATCGAAGCGGTGACAACAAGCGTGGAGGGAATCAACAGGCCAGAAATGGTAACCACTTCGGTGGTAATCGGGGCCAAAACAATAAGAATGGGCATTTCAAGAAGTGGAGATTCAACAATGATGGAAAGACGTCAGCACCAGCACCTGTCGTTAAGGAAGGAGAACGACCACCTATCATATGTTTCAAATGCGGAGGGGAGGGGCACATCAGTCCAAACTGCGCGATGCCGTCCAAAGCATGTTATAATTATGGAAGAGAAGGTCATTTAGCCCGATTTTGTCGTTTACCGAAGACAAATTCAGCTAGGATGGAGGCACCAAAGGCCGTCCCAGAAAAGTCAAAACCGGTTGTGCAAGGGAGAACGTTTGTTGTGAACTCCCAAAGAGCAAGGAACCCGAATGAGGTCATCACGGGTAAGCTTCTCATAAACTCTAACGAAGTCTATACTTTATTTGATACCGGTTCTACCCATTCTTTTATTTCTCCTACTTGCGCTCATCGATTAAATTTGATTCCGGAAAAATTAGACTTTGACTTAGCAGTTGAAACTCCATTGGGAGAAACCTTCATTACATCCACGGTTTATAAGTCTTGTTTGGTTCAAGTTGGTACCCACACATTACCTGTCGATCTTATTTCATTAAAAATACTTGCATTTGACGTGATTCTAGGGATTGATTGGTTAACTACTTATCATGCAAAAATTGATTGTTTTCGTAAGGTTGTTAACTTTCATATTCCTAATCGACCTATTATGCGAATTCAAGCAACCAAACCATTAAAATTAATCGCTGTCATCTCAAGCCATAAAGCTATTCGTTTATTGAAAAACGGATGTCAAGCTTTCTTAGCTCATGTCACAGATCTAAACAAAAATACGTCAGCTTTGAATGATATTTCTGTTGTTAATAAATTTCCTGACGTATTTCCTGAAGAACTTCCTGGCCTACCCCCAGAGCGTGAAATTGAATTTTGTATCGACCTTGAACCCGGTACAAAACCCATTTCCAAAGCCCCATATCGAATGGCTCCTATTGAACTTCAGGAGTTAAAGACCCAACTGCAGGAATTGTTAGACATTGGTTTTATTCGTCCTAGTACTTCTCCTTGGGGTGCTCCTGTTCTGTTCGTGAAGAAGAAAGATGGGAGTATGCGACTTTGTATTGATTATCGGGAGTTGAATCATGTCACCATCAAAAATAGGTACCCATTGCCACGTATTGATGACCTGTTTGACCAGTTGCAAGGAGCACAATTCTTTTCAAAGATCGATCTTCGTTCTGGATATCATCAGCTGAAGGTTAGAACTGATGATATTCCAAAGACTGCCTTCAGAACTCGGTATAGGCATTATGAATTCTTAGTTATGTCTTTTGGATTGACTAATGCTCCTGCTGCCTTCATGGATATGATGAACAGGGTATTTAAGGAATATTTGGATCACTTTGTGGTCGTCTTTATCGATGACATCCTTGTTTATTCCAAAAGTCGTGAAGATCATGAGCAACACTTGAGATTGGTACTCCAAAAGCTTCGTGAATACAAACTTTATGCCAAGTTGAAGAAATGCGAGTTCTGGCTGGAAGAGATAGCATTCCTTGGGCACGTAGTATCAAGTCGTGGAATATCGGCTGACCCGGCAAAGATTGAAGCTATTCAAAGCTGGGAGCAACCTAAATCAGTGACCGAAGTACGTAGCTTTCTTGGTTTGGCTGGTTATTATCGGAGATTCGTGGAAGGATTTTCTCGAATCGCTACTCCATTAACTCAGCTGACTCGGAAAGATACAAAGTTTGGTTGGAGTGAAGAATGTGAGCAGAGTTTTCAAGAACTTAAGAGGAGACTCATTTCAGCACCTGTTCTAACAATACCATCTGGCTCGGAGGGATTTGTCATCTACAGTGATGCTTCGAGCAAAGGGTTGGGATGTGTTCTCATGCAACATGGAAAAGTCATAGCCTATGCATCAAGACAACTCAAGGAATATGAGAGGAAGCTGTTGTCTTTGCACTTAAAATTTGGAGGCATTACTTGTATGGGGAGAAGGTGGAGATCTTTACGGATCATAAAAGCCTTAAATATTTCTTCACTCAAAAGGAACTCAACATGCGACAATGACGTTGGCTTGAACTGTTGAAAGATTATGATCATACCATTCAATACCATCCTGGAAAAGCAAACGTGATAGCTGACGCATTGAGTAGAAGATCATATGCAAGTACGAGTGCGATATTGTCAACACAAAGGCCCATTTTGTGTGATTTGCAAAGGATGGAGATAGAGTTAAAGACTCCAGGGACCCATGTGATGATGGCGAATATACGAGTAGAACCGACTTTAATCGATAAAGTTAAAGCTGCTCAAGCTACAGACCTGGAGCTGATGCGTATAAGGAAGAAAGTGCAAGAAGGTGCTATGCCGGAAGCAAGAATCGATGAAGAAGGAATACTTCGAGTCAACTCCAGACTTTGTGTTCCTAACAACCCTGATTTAAAGTATGAAATCATGATGGAGGCGCACAACACACCATTTGCAATCCATCCTGAAAGTACCAAAATGTATCATGATCTTCGTCATACATTTTGGTGGAGCAATATGAAGAGAGAGATAGCGTTGTTTATCTCAAGGTGTCTAACTTGTCAACGAGTCAAAGCGGAGCATCAAGTACCAAAAGGTCCATTGCAACCACTTGAAATTCCAGAATGGAAGTGGGAGCACATTATCATAGATTTCGTTACCGGTCTTCCTAGGGTTTCTCAAGGTATTTATGCGATTTGGGTCATTGTTGATAGATTGACCAAGTCTGCTCATTTCTTACCGATACGAGAAACTTATACACTTGAACGTCTTGCTCGTATGTACATAAACGAGATTGTAAGACTGCATGGTATGCCAGTATCCATTGTTTCTGACCGAAACCCAAGATTCACTTCACGATTTTGGGTTAGTTTACAAAAAGCTATGGGCACGGATTTACGATTTAGTTCAGCATATCATCCTCAGACGGACGGACAATCAGAGAGGACTATTTAAACTCTGGAAGATCTATTAAGACTCTGTGTCTTTGACTTCAAGGGAAGTTGGGACAAGTTTTTACCATTGGTGGAGTTTTTCTACAACAACAGTTATCAAGCAAGTATTGGCATGGCTCCATTCGAAGCATTGTATGGAAGAAAATGTCGTTCTCCAGTATGCTGGGATGAGGTGCGTGAAGCAATGTTGTTGGGACCGGAGTTGGTACGTATGACTACAGAAAAGATTCAAACGATCCGACAACGTATAAAAACCTCACAAGATCGACAAAAGAGTTATGCTGATATTCATCGAAAGGACGTGGAATTTGATGTTGGAGATCATGTGTTCTTACGTGTTGCTCCATGGAAAGGAGTTACGAGATTTGGAAAGAGAGGAAAGCTCAATCCTCGATTCATCGGTTCATTTTTAATCCTCGATCGAGTAGAAACTGTGGCTTATAGACTCGCTTTACCGCCAAGTATGTCTCGTGTTCATAACTTTTTTCACATATCCATGTTACGCAAATATGTGGAAGACCCGAACCACATTATTGACTTAGAACCGGACGAAATAGCGGAGGATTTGATGTATGAAGAAGTTCCTGTTCAAATCTTGGATAAGAAGGAACATATTCTACGCTCCAAGGTTATACCTCAAGTCAAAGTTTTGTGGAGAAACCACGATGTTGAGAAAATGACTTGTATGTTAGAATCTGAAATGAAATCTAGGTATCCTTATCTCTTCGACATACCAGGTACGTACCCTAATTTCGAGGGCAAAATTTCATAAGAAGGGGAGGTTGTAAGACCCCAACTTTTATAAATAAAGATGAATTTTCTATAAATATCATTTTTGAATATTATGGAGTTAATTTGATATAATGTTATAGTTGTGGGTAATATTTATAAATTTTTCAAAGTACGCAAGTTGTTATATAATATTCGATTAGTCGGGGAATATTCGTTTTAACAGGAAATATTCGTACAACGACACAATCATTGGTGGACCCCACAACGGAATTATTGTCGGATTGAAAAAACGACAAAAATATTTTATTAAAAATAACGGCGGAAGTTTTACCATTGTTACTGTTGAACTACTCGGTAGTAAAAGTACATTAATACGTGTGGTTGCATAGTAGCACACGATAAAAGTACAGTAATACGTGTGGTTGCATAGTAGCACTCAGTTTGATTCAATTATTATCAGTTAATAATATGAATTATTTAGCGATAATGACGTTTTGTTTTATTCGTATTATTAACGTAATAAAATAAAAACATCTTTTTATATAAAACAGAATACTTTATTAAAGTTATTCTATAAATAGAATATATTATATTTTATTTAAAAGATTTTTCTTTAAATATGGACCGTCAGATTAAAGTAATCAATCTGGACCGTTCATAGATTAGTTACTATGCATTCTATTTTTCTATAAATAGCAGCTCATTCCTTCATTATTTCTTACGAATTCACTGAACTCTAGAGAGAGAAACTATAGAGAGAAACTATAGAGAGAGAGAAGAAGAGTATTCTGCTACTTAACTACTTCCTTATTTCAGCTCTTCTTTAAAACGGTAAGGGGTGTTATTCTTTCTTATTCATGAAGAGAACTGTTGTTATTCCATTTCTTATTATTCTGTTGGAATAACCTGTATGCGCGGTCTACCCTATACTTGGTGACATTCTTCTATTATTCTGTTAGAACATCCTGTCTGTGTGTTTTACACCGGACCTGGTTCCGTTTTTGTTATTATTCTGTTGGAACATCCTGTCTGTGTGTTTTACACCAGACCTGGTTCCGTCTTGTTATTATTCTGTTGGAGCATCCTGTCTGTGTGTTTTACACCGGACCTGGTTCCATTATTTATTATTCTGTCGGAATATCCTGTCTATGCGTTTACGCCGGACCTGGTTCCATTATTTATTATTCTGTCGGAATATCATGTCTGTGCGTTTACGCCGGACCTGGTTCTATTATTTATTATTCTATTGGAATAACCTGTTTGTGCGGTCTATCGCATGCATGGTGATTTCTTTTGTTATTCCATTCTTTATTGTACTCAGTTGGTTAAGTTTTGACTTCTATACTCCATGAAATTTGTGGAATATCCTTGATAATTGCGTTTCATCCAGTATCTTTTCAAGAAAATATTCTTCTAAGCATTCTTGAATTTTACTCCACAAAGCAGTATCATGTTGACAATTTGGACGTTATTAATTCTTGGATAAATTAATTCTTGAACTTGTTTTATTGAATTCTTATATCATTGTCATCATCCTCATGTTTATAAAATGTTGAAAGTCATCTGTGGCATGTAGTGCATAGATGGACTTGGTATGATTATGACCAGGGATTATTCGGTATAATCATGACCGTAATGTTACAAATGATGTGGTAAAAGTTATCATTGGCCCGTAGTGCATTGATGAACAGTTGTTGGCATGATCATGACCATTAATGAATACACGAATATCCTTGCCCGTAGTGTAGGGGTGATTCGATGATGTGGATTATTTTATTAAGCTGAGTCACAGCGATAACAGTGTTGAAAAACTTTTTAAATCATAAAAGATAGTAGAGTTTATTTTCTACTTGACTCTTTTAATGGATTGCTTGTTTCACTGCAGTTAAACTTGATGTCTATTATATTTTATCAGTTTAACATTGTTGAAGGCTAATGATAATTTATTCTGCATTATCTTAGTCATAATATTTCTTACTGGGCTAGTTGAGCTCACCCTTTCTTTCACTGTTCTCTTCAGGAGATGAGAACGTAGCTGGGGCAAGTCGGGGAACGGAGTGATGGTTCGAATGATAGTATTAGTTAGTAGTCCTCACTATTCTATGTAATAGTGTGTTAATAAATGTAATGAGGACTCCTTTTGAGTATGAATACTCTCTAGAAGATAATATTTGTATTCAAACTCACAGTTTATGTTTTGTCGTATTGTACACGACAGTTATATTAGTAAGTTGTATTTTGTATTCTGTACTATGTATCTGACGACCCAAGATGGGTGATGTATACCTAATTTTGGGGGCGTCACAAAATACCTCCCTTGTCACTCCTTCAATCAGATCAACTCTAAAGCACTCTTCCTCTCCCTTCAGAAATTTCACAGCCTTGAAAACATTAAAAGTTACTTCTTCATCTTGGACTCTCATCGTTAACTCTCCCTTTTGTACATCAATTAATGTCCTTCCAGTGGCTAAAAATGGTCTTCCAAGGATAATGGGTATGTCTTTATCCTCTTCATAGTCCAACACAATGAAGTCGGCTGGAAATATGAATTTGTCCACCTTCACTAATATGTCTTCCACAATGCCCCTAGGGTATGTCACTGATCTATCTGTGAGCTGTAAAGAGATATTTGTTGGCTTCGGTGCTGGTAATCCCAACTGAGTGTAGATCGAAAGCGGCATCAAGTTAATACTCGCACCCAAATCACACAAACATCTATTAAAGAACTGGGGTCCAATCGTGCACGGTACGGTGAAGCTACCCGGATCCTTCAACTTCGGTGGTAACTTTCTTTGCAGAATTGCGCTACATTCTTCTGTCAACGCTACAGTTTCGAACTCCCCTAGCTTCCTCTTTCTTGCTAAAATATCTTTCATGAATTTCGCATAGATAGGCATTTGTTCTAAAGCATCTGCAAATGGAATATTGATTTGCAGCTTTTTAAAAACTTCTAAAAATTTTGAAAACTGTCTATCTAATTTCTGCTTTTGCAATCTTTGAGGAAATGGCACAGGTGGTACAACTGTTGTTTGCTTATCTTCTTGTTGTTTTTGCACAACTTTTTCCCCAGATTTACTTTCTGAATTTCCACTCTCTTTTTCGTCATTCTCAGCAGAAATTATTTTCTTTTGTCCGTCTAAATCTGTAGTCAACTCCTTCCCACTTCTGAGTGTAACTGCCTTACAATGTTCATTTCCATCATTCCTTGGATTTTTCTCCGTATCACTAGGTAAAGAACCTGGAGTTCTAGTATTCAAAGCACTAGCTATCTGCCCAATTTGGTTCTCAAGATTCTTTATTGCAGCTGATTGGTTTTTCGTTGTGGCTTCAAACTGAGTTGCCAATCTTGCCAATAATTCTTCCATTTGTGATAGCTTGTCAGGTTAATGAGGTTGTGGGTGTTGTTGAGATTGTTGATGTGGCTGAAATCCAGGTGGATATGATTGCCTTGGAGCTTGTGCTTGAGCATGTGACTGATTACTACTCCAAGAAAAATTTGAGTTGTTTCTCACTCCTGGATTGTAACTGTTTGGATAACTGCCCTGCTGCCTATTATAACTGAAAACAAACTGGACTGATTCAGGATTTATTGCACATTGATCACTTGAGTGGCTACCCGCACATATTTCACAAATCGTTTCCATTTTCTGAACTGGTTGTACCCCAAGTGCATCTATCTTCTTTGTAAGAGCAGAAATCTGAGCTGTCACTTGAGCTGATAATGCTGTCATCGCATCCACTTCATAAACCCCAACTGTCCTTGGCTGAGTCGTTCTTGCTGTTGGCCACTGATAATTATTAGCTGCCATGGTTTCAAGCAACTGATACCCCTCATCACAATTCTTGGCCATAATAGCTCCTCCCGCTGCAGCATCTATACTCGATCTCACTGTGCTGAATAAACCGTTATAAAAAGTTTGCACCTGAAGCCATTTAGGAATCCCATGGTGTGGACATTTTCGCAATGAGTCTTTAAATCTCTCCCATGCTTCATATAGTGATTCTTAATCGTGCTGAACGAAAGAGAAGATATCGTTCCGCAACTTTGCTGTTTTTGCAGGCGGGAAAAACTTTGCAAGAAATTTCTGAGCTAGGTCGTTCCATGTAGTAATCGAGCCTGGTGGTAGTGAATGGAGCCAACTCTTAGCCTTATCTCTGAGAGTAAATGGAAACAGCCTTAGCCTTATTGCATCCTCTGACACATTATTGTACTTGAAAGTATCGCAGATTTCTATAAAGCTGACTATGTGATCGTTCGGATCATCATTCGGTAACCCTCCAAACTTACATGAATTTTGAATCATCTGTATTGTCCCCGGTTTTATCTCAAAACTTGTAGCAGTAATGGCAGGCCTCGTAATACTCGACTGAATTTCAGTAACCCGCGGCGTAGCATAATCCCGCAGTGCTTTTTGCTCTTCTTCAGCTATAGTATCTTTCTTATCAAGTGCCTCTTTGGTTTCTTTAACGCACTGACGCAACCGCTGAAACCTTTTTTCGATGTCGTCCTTGTAAGGCAATAAATCTGGGTTCTTCGATCGCGTTTGCATACACTAGTCAAGAGCACCTGAATAGAACAGAAAAGAAAACGTTTAAATTAAGATTAATTCTATCAAAATCAATAATGACAAAATATTAAACTAATCTCCCCGGCAACGGCGCCAAAAACTTGTTGCCTAATTTTTTAATAGCACTTTAACACGCAAGTATACGTGTTCAATTGTAATATTCAGCAAGCAAGGATATCGTTCCCACGAGAAAATAAACTAATATTTATCAATTACTAATTTCAATGCAATTAATCCTATTTTAAACTGCGAAATATTGTTTGTGATTTGAAAATTTAACTTAACAAAACTAATAATTAAAATCAGAATTTCACAAGAATAACTGCAGATTTAACAAGTTAAGATTACAACGTCCCTTAGTATTTCATTTAAACTAATTTACATCCCATTTAAATCAATTAATTAATATGAATCATTATCCAAAAATGTTTTATAGAATTCACACAATTTTTCCAAAACACGTGAACAAATCCTCCTAACTCCAATCCTTAAGACACAGAATTACAAGGAACACCCCAGTTAATCAACTCACTATATTCCTATGTGAATCAAGTTAATTAGGGTTTAACGCGCAAATTCTTTCAATGGATACAAAAGACACATAGGTATATTCCTATCCTACATGCTAATCATATTAACCCTAATCAGATTATATGAACAGATGTTATCATATCCAGATCTCAATCTATACTCCATCTTCCAATTTTATATAGATTATCACAGTAATTGCTGGCCAAACAATTAATCAATAAGCAAAAGATATAATAAATAATTCAATAAAAATCAACTTTCATTCAATGGGAAGATTTAATTTAAACTACATACCAAGTTCTGTTGCAATCTTAATAAAAATTTAGTTCATGATAATAATAAAGAAAAATATCATCCAGATGAATAATCCAAACATTCCAGATAATTACAAAAGATAAAACTAGAGAAGAGAAGAAGAAACTCTGAATTTGCTCCAATAATCTCTCTTTGATCTTCAGCCCTTGCAATTCTCCTTCGTGTTTTTCTTCGTTGTTCTATCTGCAAATCTTGAAAAATTGAGTGATCCCTCTTTTATAAAGTCTTCTCCTATTTGTATTGGTCTCCACCCTCTTTTAGATTCCTTTTTGGCTTCAAAAACCCATTTAGCAGTAGAAAAATCCTTCTTCAGCCGCACATGAGCGCTTAGGCGCTCAACCTAGGCCATTTCCAAGCGCCTAGGCGCTTGACCAGGACCGTATAATTACAAAAATGCCACTCAGCTCTAATTTTAATGAATTTTGATATTTTTCTTCTCCCAAATGACCAATTTATCCCTCCAGCTCCAACCTATAAGAAATAAACACAAAACACATAAAAAGATACTAAAAAAAATATTAAAGATAGCAATAATTAAGTTTAATAATATCGGATTCATAGGTATAAAACCTACTCATCAACAACACCCATTCTGAGTCGCCAAATACATGGTACAGAAAGCAAACTACAACTTCAATAATACAATTGTCGTGCAAAATACGACAACACATACTGTGAGTTTAAATACAAATACTGTCCTCTAGACAATATTCACACTCAAATAAGTCCTCATTACAATTATTCAAACACTATTTTACAGAAATAGTGAGGACTGCTAAAACATCTTTCTAGAACCATCACTCCATACCCCGACTAGATCCTGCTATGTTCTCACCTCCTAAGAAGAAAAATGGAACAAAAAGGAAAAGAGTGAGCTCAACTAGCCCAGTAAAGAATATTATGACTAAGATAATATACAAAAAATTATCATTAGTATTCAACAGGGAAAAATCTGATAAAATATAATCGACAACAAGTTTTAGATCAACAACTGCAGCGAAAACAGCAAACTATTAGAAGAGTCAAGTAGAGAATGAATTCTACTATCTTCTAAGATTTAAAAGTTTATCATCAATATTTTATCCCTGTAACATCAATTAATAATGAACTTTATCCAAATATTCATCTTTGCACTACAGGCCAAAGATATTCATTTGTATCACTAGTCAGTCATGTTCATCTCAACACCTGTTCATCTTTGCACTACAGACCAAAGATATTCATCAAGTAATCATACATCTTTGCACTACAGGCCAAAGATATTCAGTAGTATCATCATTTAGGACTGAGGATGATGAAAAATATTTTAAAGAAAACGAATCCAGTGAGATAGAAGAACAAATATTAGGGATTCGTATTACAGTTTATCCAAGTTCAATAATACCCCATAATAACCAATTTTGAAGCAGAATTCAAAAATAAAGATCAAAACATGGATACAATCAAAGATAGTAACCATAATAGACAACTTGGATAAAAAGAAAAAAAATTTATTTTTCGGTGAATAGTGCTGTATTCGTGAATAGTGCCGTATACGTGAATAGTAACGTATACGTGAATAGTAACCCCGACACAAAAAGTTTTAAATTTGATAAGAAGTTCATATCAATATTTCGGCATAATGATATTGAAGAAAATATCATTTAAGAAGAAGATAATATCCCTTACCTCAAAATATCAGTACTTCTGATCAGAATATCGGTATAAGGCTGAAGAAAACTTGCTCTGATGAATAGAAACTCACAAAGTATCTAAATACTCCCAAAATACACTCAATAATCTAGAGAGAGAAAGAGAGAAAACTTGTTTCTGGTGTGATTTTCAATTCTAACTTAGCCCTCTATTTATAGGAAAATGTTAGCACGCCGAAGCAGACTTAACCTGTAACCTGATGACTTTACCTGCTACTATTTCCACCCACCACATTTGAATAAAAATTTCAGCACATTTCTTCACCAACC
Organism: Panax notoginseng; assembly: GCA_016801055.1. Taxonomy (NCBI): domain Eukaryota; kingdom Viridiplantae; phylum Streptophyta; class Magnoliopsida; order Apiales; family Araliaceae; genus Panax; species Panax notoginseng. The sequence continues at coordinate 225,115,020 of CM029016.1, read as the reverse complement.
AAAAGTGGGGCCCACCAATTCTAGAATTTTCCACCAAAATGATTAACTCCGAAAATTTAACAATTTCTGAACCAGTCATCTCGTAAAGTTCATAATAAATCATACATTCATTTTTAACGGTTCAAAATTTGTGGACATATACTTAACTTATATATGTATAATATATCCAAAAATTACCACGATCCAACAGTCGGATTAAAAATTATAACCCCCGCAAAATATCTCAAAAACCCTGATTTTTAATACCTCTATTCTGACAAAAATACTGATAAAAACCTCAACATTAACTCCTTCATTTTTAACCACAAAAATATATCCCTCATTTATATCCACATAAAATAAATATTTCCTTATCATATGAATCAATAATTAATTATTCACAAATAATATTACAGAATCACATTTATGACAACCAGGCCGTTCCCAAGAAAGAGGGGGCTTTCTAATAAAGATTTTTCCTTACTAACGCGCAATTAGATGACCAAACCTCTCCTTAGACAGAACTTTTTAGACATTGCCAATAATGCTATCTAATAATATTATTCAAATAATATGAATTATTGATCTGATAATGAAAAATACTGTGCAACAACAATTATTGAAACAACAATAATATAAAATATCAACGCAACAATTATTGAATCAATAAAATAAAATATAGAACAGTAACTACTGTAACAATTATTGAGTAGTGCCTTATTATGTAAGAATCAATAATTGGTGCAATACCGTGTGCTACTGTATTTTAACCACCAGGTATTCCAACAGTATTAACGGTAACAACTACGCTGTTATTTATAAATAACTTATAATTGTCGTTATCTTCATCCATTCGCTTTCTGTTATGGGGCCCACACAAGGCTGCGCCGTCGTACGAATATTCCCCGACAGCAAGAATATTTCACGACCAAACGAATATTCACGGACCAAAAATGAATATTTTATAACCACTTGCTTATTTGAAATATTTGCGCATTTTACACATAACTAACCACATTAATCAAATTAATACCTTATTATTCACAATAATATTTAGAGAAAATTTGATTTTATTCATTAATAAGTTGGGGTCTTACATTAAGGGGGTGTATTCAATTAAGATTTTTAAAGACTTTTTTTAAGTAACAGACTTTTGTAGAGTTTGTGAATTTTAATGACTTTTAAAGACTTTTTTAAAATGACTTTTATAGACTTCATGAAATAAGTGACAGACTTTAATAGACTTTTTACCAAGATTTTGATAGACTTTTGTATACTTCTCATATATCTTGTAGCTTATATTAATTGTTAATTAGCCCATGTGTACAACCTCTCACTCTTTTTTTCATGAACTACAGGAAATCTCATTATTTCATTAAATTATTGTGGCTTGAGATTTTATATATGTTGAAAGCATTCATATTATTCTACTCATTTCATGATAAATTTGGATACTCGAATACGGATAAAACTTTAGAAGTTACAGACGCAACACAAATAAAGCTCACTTTTTATTGAACCATATATACTATATATGCATACGATTTTTTAGTAGGAGTACCAAACTCTGTTTTTCACAAAATAATATGACAACGAAAATCTATATGGATCACAAAACTTCATACATGTGAGTAAATTGCCACCAAGTTATAAAAAATTTATAAGAGAGATTTTTAGTCATCGGTAAGCCACAAACAAAATTACCAAAGAGATTTTATTTTTCTTAAAATTATTAATAGTTGTTAGTGAACCAAAATTAACCGTTAAAAAAATAATTATGCGACTTTTTAATTTATTTATGATGTTAGAAATTAATTCATTAAAATGCAACGTAACTAATTTTTTAACAGTCGACCGTTGTCATCTTTTAACTAATTTTTTTTTAATTTTGATGAGTTTTAAAATTTATCAAGATTCGTATATATCATATGCTATATAGATAATATAATATTAAAAATCAAAATTTACTGTTTGATTTTTTAAAGTCATAACGAAATATTCCTATAATAAAAGTTTGTGTAATTTATATAATTTTTAATAAATTTAGTAAAAAATTTATAAACGGTTTATAATTTTAATAATTATATTTTCTAAAATTAGATTAATTTATATTAATTTTAAGTTAAATATTTACCGGAGAGTTTTGCGACTTTTTAATTTTCCATAAAATCTCTCTGCAATTTTTTTTACTGGCAATTTGAATTTCTACCTTTGTATTTAATATTTGGAAGTCTTTAGAGATGAGGTCAGACTTTGGATATGGGTTGATAGTTATAACTTTTCTTCTAAAGTTTGTCAAACTCTACCATTTAATAGAAATCTGAAAAATCAATGACTTTTTGAATACCAAAATACTTTTATAGATATTATAAAAGTCTCAATTCAATACCACACAACTTTTAAAGATATTACAAAAGTTTTAATTGAATACCAGTAAACTTTTATAAACTCTTTAAATGTCTTGATTGAATACAACCAAACTTTTAAAGTCTTTAAAAGTCTTAATTGAATACACCCTCCTAACTATAACCCATCAAAACTTCTTTGAGCAAACATGGATTATGAAAAACTCATATTTTAACAATAATCTATCAAAACCTCTTAATTAATTTAAAATCACATAAGAACTATAAAATGAAGGTATTTCAATAACGAAACATGAAGGTAAAATCAATTAAACATAAAGGCATAAATAATAGAAGAGATGAAAAATATTATCAAGAATAATAATTTAATTTCATCTTCATCTCAGATTAAAGAAATTAGCTAGATATGAAAAATAATTAAAGTAACTAAAATAAAGAAAAGAAGACGATTAAAAATAAATAAGAAAACTCTCTTTAATTATCGATCATCCAATGAATGTACAATAAAGAAGTAATTTAATATATTCCTACTCTTAACCTAAACTAATACAATACCTAATACCCCTTGATCTCTTTAAAATAAGAGACTTATTTATAAGAAAAATAAATTTATGCCCTAATTTAGATTCATTGAACATGGACAATTTTGTTCCTTGTTTCCCTCTTCTTTTCTTTTTGTCTTCAATCTCTACATGGTAATCCTTCAAGAGTTCTTTTCCATCTTTAAAAGTTGGATATAAATATTTTATTTGCTCCCCAAGAAAAATAAATGTTATTTTCTACAAAACAAAACAAAACAAAACAAAACAAAATATATTAGTTAAGTAAAATAAACATGTAAAATAATAAATATGGAAAAATTAAAATGTATTAATTATGTGTCTATCAACGGTGTTTGATAAAATTTAGTAATTAAGATCTGAATGGTTAATACATCTTAATAAATTACATCATTTGAATCTATGTTTGATAATTAAAAAGTATTAAACATCAGAATGACTATATTTTACCATTTTAACCCTCTAAGTTATTTAAAATTTTTATTTGAATGATCTTAAAATTTAAAATTGAAGGAGTACAATATTTATTGAGGCTATTTTTGTCCATAAATTTTAAATAAACTATTAAGAGGTAACTCTTAATAGTTAAATTTTGAGTTCGTGTCTTAACGATTAAGAGACATTAAGAAAAAAAAAAGTTACCAAACAAAATTTATCTGTGACCGAATTAGAGGCATGTGAATTAAGAGACATTTAGACATAAACAAACACCACCTAAGGTTGTGTTTGATAAAATTAAATATTAAGATCTGAAGAGTTAAGACGTCTCAATAATATAGAGTGTTTATTTAAAATTGTATCTGAATGAAAAAATATTGTTTGATAACTAATTTTTTCAAAGTGTCTTAATAACAGTATTTTACCATTTTAACCTTCTAAGCTATTTAAGCAAACCTTGTTAAAATTCACTCCTTAATTTTCTTTTAATTTTAATTTTACGTCAATTAAATTATCTTCAATCTGAATTCCATTAAATAAAAAAGAATCACCACTTTTTCTCTCTCTCTCTCTCTCTCTTCAGGAAAGCTACACATACATATACAGATAGAAGAAGAGTAATGAGAGTTTCTTGGAAAGTGAGATGGAGCGAATTATACCGATGACATCATCGATTCGTCCTTCAATCTCCTCCTTCAGGTTTTATTCAGCAACCTCTTCTTGCTTCAATGGTGTTTCTCTCTCCTCCTGTAAATTTTGGGGATGTATAAAAAAAGGTTTAATTTTTGTCTTCAATCAAATATGAGTTCAATATTTTTCGCAAGAGATGGTGTGAAGAGTGGGTTGAACCTCGCCGGAGATGGTAAATTTGTACCTGCAGATCATAGAAATCGGCGATGGCGATAACTGAATTGTGTATTTTATTAGAGGGATATAAGAGGAATTTTGTAATATTGAATAGGTTAATTTTGTCTCAAAAAAATATAAACTCATTCAGACCTGTCTCTAAATGGTATATATTTCATTTCATATCTTACCGATTAAGAGACAATTTTTTTTATCAAACACGTTTTGTCTCTGACCGAATCAGAGGCATACCCATTAAAAACTATTCAGATGTAAACAAACACACCCTTAGTGTCCTAGGGGGTGTTTGATACAAACTAAATGAATCTGAATGAGCTGAATCTGAATCTGAATTGAAAAAGTTATTTGATAATTAACATGTTTGAAATATCTGAATGATTGAATTTTATTATTTTACCATTTTGAAAAAATTCAAAGTTATTGTAAATTTATTTAATATAATTGTTAATATTTTTTTAATTTTTTTACTTTATTCAGATACTCATTTAGCCATTCAACCATTCAGCCAAAAAAATCTAACGCAGCCATTCAACTCAATTATCTGACCGATTCAGCCATTCAGACAATTTTTTTCCAAAATAAACGCAGCCATTCAGATGTATTCAGTTCTAAACAAATAGCCTCCTAATTTATTTGGAAATGATTAACCAAAAGAAAAGGGGTGACACGAGAGATAACATTTTATTTATAAACTTTTGTCCCTCCAGCAAGACTATAACTTATTGAAGAGAACCGGTTTATGAATGGAAGGAAATATGCAGTATTTCAGACAAAAGTACTCGGTCATTTTGTTTTTTTTTCTCCCCAAAGAGATGAGATAAAGTACATAAAGTGCAAGTCAATTAAGTCATTTAGTGGGGCCCATTAGTATAAAAAATAAAAATATTTATCACTTTATATAATCTTGTGGGACAACTAATAATAAGTTTAAAACTTTTTTACATTTTTACATTTTTACTCTTTTTCCTTTATTTTTATTTTTTTAATATGCGTGCAAATTGTAATTTTTCGTCTTTTCGGGAAAGAAGAAGTTATTTTTTTAATCATTGCCATCTTGATTCATCAAATCAAAAACACAAATATTTTTCAATGAGATGGATAACCATTAAAGTTTCATTCCATGGAAACACACAAATTAGCTAATGTTTTGAGCAAAAGAAAATGACAATTTAGTAAAATTCACACACATTTATAATAGGAAGAAAGTAATTTTCGGATATCTAAAAACGTAAAAAAAAACAAATAACTAGGGATAAAGACAATGCAAATTATTATTCTTCTACTTATATCCTTTAGTAAATCAAATAATATAAATTTAGTTCAAACAATAGTAGACTTAGTAGTAACACAATAAATTTCAATTAATATTACCTCCATATCTTATTTTCCATTTTACCAAAGCTAGAACATGGTCAATTGTCAAAGGACTAATTTGCTAAGTATATAAACTAGAGGAGCAAATTTGGTATTTCACCTAAATCTACAGATCTAGCGCGGAACAAAGAGTAAAATAGTACTCCTAAAATTACAATTTGCGCGAAAAAATGGAAATTTATTCAAAACTCGAATTCATTACCCGCGCCAAAAACCAGTAGTACAAGAATGAGAATGGAGCAACAGATTCATTCACTCAAACCTAAAAGAAAAGAGGAGAGAAAAATATAGAGGACGGAGGGTTTTACTTATTAAATCGATTATCTGTTTGATTTTGCTTTGAGAAATTGTTTACTTTTAGGGAGAAAAAATGGCGAAATCAGTGAGCCCAGATGCGATTTCCACCATTCTATCAAACCCATCTCCAGATTCATCGGCTGATATTCCAGAAATCATAGTTCAAGTACTTGATCTCAAACCTACTGGAAATAACAGATTCAGGTAATTCACATCCTCTTCGTATTTTACCCTAATTAAAATCCAGACTTCCCTTCCTGTTTGGAGAAATGAAAATCCAGATTTATGTTGTTCCCTTTTAGTTCCCGGTTGATTATTTTTGGTGTTACCACTTGACAAGTTATCGATTGAACTTAGTTTTACTGATTACATCAATAAAAGGGAACAAGATGTTTGTGAGTGTGAATATGTGATTATTTACTTAATTGCTCCCATTATATCCTTTTAATAGGGGTGAATGAATTGAATCAACTGGTGATTTGAATAAGTTTAACTTCCTATTTAGGTGAGCTTCAAATGAAGTTAAACTATATTGTTGAATTTTGTCTTTTGGTAATATATAATTGAAAAGTCATTTCGATTGGTTTCAGGTTTATGGTTAATGACGGGAAGATGAAGCTCAATGGAGCTTTCCCATCTAGTTTGTCATCTGAAGTCACAGCTGGGAACATTCAGAACTTGGGGCTTATTCGTGTTCTTGACTACACTCTCAATGATATTCCGCTTAAGAACCAAAAGTGAGAATCTCCAATTACACATTAGTACTCCTTCAATTCCAAATTCTAAAATCATTATTGATTTTTCAAAAGTCATTTTCAAACATTTTCAAACTCAAAGTATGGATTCATTTAGTTTAAGTCAATCAATTATTAATATCATAAACTATTAGAAAAGTACTACTAGTTATTTAGCAAAAAAAAAAGTACTACTAATTATAAGATTTACTGTTAATCATGTTAATTTTAAATTTGAAAATGTTTGAAATTGACTTTTAGAAAGTTAATATTGATCTTATAAAAAGATTCTCTTACCTTTTGACATTGTTATATTAGAGAAAATATAATGTGTTGTTTGTACTGTTTTAGGTATATCATTATAACAAAATGTGAAGTTGTAGCTCCTCCGCTTGAAGCAGAAATTAACACTGAGGTGAAAACTGAGGAAGTTGGTATTATATTGAAACCTAAGCAAGAAATGGAGGTCAAGAGTGATATTAATATGCAAGGGCCTGGCATCATTTTGAAGCCAAAACAAAAAGTGGTTACCAAATCAGCTGCACAAATAGTTCATGAACAAAATGGAAAGTAAGTGTTAGGATAAAGTGTCATTTGCTATTACCTGTAATTGGTGAAGCCAAGTAGCTAGTATAATTTTTAATATTCAGGTGTGTATTAGTGTTCAGGTTAATGGGTTTTGGTTTTGAAAGTAATGTTTTGTCTATTTTGAATTTCAGTATGGCCCCTGCAGCACGAATGGCAATGACTCGAAGAGTTCATCCACTTATTTCCTTGAATCCATATCAAGGAATTTGGATCATAAAGGTTCGGCTTACAAACAAAGGAAACATGCGCACGTATAAGAACATCAAAGGGGAAGGATGTGTCTTCAACGTAGAGTTAACAGATGAATATGTAAGCCATAAACTACTTTTCACAAACAGTATGCGGGTGTTTTTGGGCCATGTTATTCTGATTTAGACTGATTGAGCCAGGGTATTAATTTTTATGGTGCAGGGCACACAAATTCAAGCAACAATGTTCAATGAGGCTGCAAAGAAGTTCTATGACAGATTTCAACTGGGGAAGGTTTATTATATATCAAAGGGAACCTTAAAAGTTGCCAACAAGCAATTCAAGACTGTACAAAATGATTATGAAATGACTTTGAATGAAAATTCAGTAGTGGAGGAGGCAAGTGAGGAAGCAACTTTCATCCCTGAAACAAAATTTAATTTTGTTCCCATTGATCAGTTGGGCCCATATGTCAATCGGAATGAGCTTGTCGGTAAGATTGGCTACTTGGAAGTTTTTTGAGTTATTTTTTAAAAATGCTATTGACTTCTTTCAGAAACATGATTTTCTTTATGCTTATGAATTGCAGATGTTATTGGTGTGGTGCAAAGTGTTTCTCCTACAATGAGTATTCGAAGGAAAAGTAACAATGAGACCGTTCCAAAGCGTGACATAACTATTGCAGATGAGACGTAAGCTGTTTTTTTAGACATTCTATTTACAGAGTTTGCCTATTTGTGGTCATTTATGTTAAAAAATAATATGACATTATCTGCAGTAAGAAGACTGTTGTGGTATCCCTCTGGAATGAACTTGCTACAAATGTTGGACAAGAACTGTTGGATATTGCGGATCAATCTCCCGTAGTTGCAATCAAATCCCTAAAAGTTGGAGACTTCCAAGGTAATCTGGGTTATTTAGAACCATGACATTCAAAATCAATAATGCTAGTAATAGATAAACTTTGTGGTAAATTATTCTAAGCCTTTTGTTTTGTTATTACAGGTGTGTCTTTGTCTTCATTGAGCAAAAGCATTATTGTAGTAAATCCAGAGACACCAGAATCAAAGAAGTTAAAATCCTGGTAAGTTGTCCAGTAAGCGGTGAAGAAGTTTATTTATGCTTCTTTTGATAGCACTTCCTGAGTCCTATTGTTATCTGTCACAGGTATGACAATGAAGGCAAAGAAAGTTCAATGGCTTCTGTTGGTTCTGACTTGAGCCCCTCAACAAAGAGCGGATTTCGATCCTTGTACTCTGACAGAGTATCCCTTTCTCATATAATGTCTAATCCATCATTGGGCGAGGAGAAGGTATTGTAGCAAATAAAATTCTTGAGAATTCAGAAACCCCAGACTTTTTAATCTGCTGTAAAATTGATTTCTTTATTATTCAGTTCAGTTCTTAACATGCAAAAAAGGAAAATTCTTAGCTAACTTGATGAAAAAAATGAATATTAGGAGATAAAAATAGATCATCATAATGGAGTTAATTTTGATGTTTGAAAATTTGAAATCTGTTTATTGCAGCCTGTGTTTTTCAGCACAAAAGCTTATGTAAGCTTAATCAAACCAGATCAGTCAATGTGGTATCGTGCTTGCAAGACATGCAACAAAAAAGTTACCGAAGCTATTGGATCTGGGTTTTGGTGTGAAGGATGTCAGAAGAATAATGAGGAATGCAGTTTGAGGTATGAAAAACACTCACATTTTTAGCTTTAGCAGTACTTTGTGAAACCTGTTTTTTGAGAATGCCATAATCTAATTGTTTGTCAATTTTCCAGATATATAATGGTTGCAAAAGTTTCTGATGCAAGTGGTGAAGCTTGGCTTTCTGCTTTTAATGATCAAGCAGAAAAAATACTGGGGTGCTCTGCCGACGAGCTTGACAAGTTGAAATCACAGGTAAAACTCAACATGCAACAAAATTGATGATTTTCATATTTATTGTTTGTTGGAAGACAATAAAGTTGCTATATTTAACTATGAATCCTTATCCCCCCATGAAGCAATATCTAGTATTTACTACTAGTAATTTTATGGTTGCAGGATGGAGAAGGAAATCCTTATCAAATGAAATTAAAAGAAGCTACATGGGTGCCTCACCTTTTCCGAATTAGTGTTACAACACAGGAGTACAACAGCGAAAAACGACAGAGGATAACTGTGAGAGCTGTTGCTCCTGTTGATTACGCAGCTGAATCCAGATTTCTGCTGGAAGAAATATCTAAGATGAAAAGTGTTTTTCACTTTGTTTCTGTACAAAACCATGTTTAGGGAAATTATATCGGAACCTTGATGTTAAATCAAGTTAGGAATGATTCTATTGTTTATCAAACTAGTGCTTGTATAGTATGTTCTCTGGATCAGTATTATTGGGTTATTTGCTGAACTTATATTGTATTTAAGAAGCTCTATAATTAAATCCACATTAGGGCATTATGTTTTGGTTCTATGTTGATTGATTTTGATGTAAATTGCTTGTCAAGTTTTGCTCCCGTCTGCGACTAGATGTGTCTTGGTTTTGGGATTTTAAGAATACTTGGTTATGAGTAATGAGTATGAACCAGTATCTGAGAAAAACATACTCTATTATTTAAGGGTTAAATACACTTTTGTCCCTCGAAGTATGACCCCTTTTATACTTGTAACCCTAATGTTTTAAAATTTTATATTAGCATACTCCAACTCTCTGAGGACACTTAAGTAAGCAAAAATGACCACAAAAACTTTTCTGGCAAAAAAATAAGCCTGAATGTAGATGTGCCATCGGAAAGGAGGCTGTTTAATACTGTTTAAATATATATAACTATTACAATATACGGTTTATTTATTAAATACTTGAGAAATACCCGTTTACACCACTCAAATAATTTACTAAAGCAAAATTGAAAACAGAGTAGGATAAAAAGCTAGGGTTGTGTATCACAGTTAACGATCTAGGTCGATAGTTTGGATTTTGGAAGATATTGTGAAAATTTGTGGCTTGGAGCAGGAGTGAGCATGACGTGGTTTGGTTTAGTTTGAAACTCAAATCGCATATGAAACCGATTAGGTGCGGTTTGATAAATTTAAAACCGCACATAAAATCGTCTGTGATTGGTGCGGTGCAGTTTTAAATCTTGCGAATTATACATTATAAATTTTATGTCTTAAATTTTCAAATTGTATGTATAAATTTTACAACTTAAATCTTGCAAATTATAAATTATGTCATAAATTATAAATTTTACGTCTTAAATTTAACAAATTGTATGTATAAATTTTACAACTTAAATATTACAAATTATAAATTATATCATAAATTAAATTTTACGTCTTAAATTTAACAAATTGTATGTATAAATTTTACAACTTAAATCTTGCAACTTATAAATTATATCATAAATTATAAATTTTACGTCTTAAATTTTACAAATTATATCACAACTTAAATTTTACAAATTGTATTTATAATTATAAATTGTATTTATAATTTTACCATATTTCTACGATATTAGTTACTTTTTTTGAAGGGCTAAAAATTATTACAGTTATAATTTTTTTCCTTTGGGGGCCGAATCATGAATATGATGGTACTTAATGTAACGGAACTGTAAATAACATTTTTTTAAATTAAGTCAAACACATATTTATACAGTCAATTGATATTAAATACACAAAACTCGATCTCGGATTCTTGGACGGATCGGGTATTTCGGCCAATTTTGGCAAGATTCGGAAATTGAGGACTAAATTGTATCAAATTAGATACTTAATGTAGTAAATTATAAGCTCAAATTTTTTGGGGCTCGAATTATGAATTTGATGGCTTTTTATGTAACAGGAATATAATTCCCTTATATTATTACATAAAAGGAAGAAAGGGATGTAACATAAAAAATTGGACGTCTTTTTTCCTAACTTAGAGCATACTGACTATTACCAATTAGCCAATTAGCCAATTAGCGGAACAGTTTGCCATTTTATATATTACCTCTCGGTTTAACAACAGAGCCTATTGACTACTGACTATACTCCAGTACTTTCACAATTCTTATACAATGATAAAATTGTAATTATGTTATAAGACTCCAACTTTTATAAAAATAAATTTTTTATAAATATTATTTTTGAATATTATGGAATTAATTTAATATAATGTTATAGTTGTGGGTAATATTTATAAATTTTACAAAGTACGTAAGTTGTTATATAATATTCGATTGATCGGAGAATATTCATTTTAACAGGGAATATTCGTACACCGGCACAATCATTGGTGGACTCCACAACGGAATTATTGTCGGATTGAGAAAACGACAAAAATATTTTATTAAAAATAACGGCGGAAGTTTTACCATTGATACTGTTGAACTACTCGGTAATAAAAGTACAGTAATACGTGTGGTTGCATAGCAACACACGGTATTGATTATTAATGCTTATGTGAGAAGTCACTCAGTTTGATTCAATTATTGTCAGTTAATAATATGAATTATTTAGCGATACTGACGTTTTGTTTTATTCGTATTATTAACGTAGTAAAACAGAAACATCTTTTTATATAAAACAGAATACTTTATTAAAGTTATTCTATAAATATAATATATTATATTTTATTTAAAAGATTTTTCTTTAAATATGGACCGTTAGATTAAAGTAAATCAATCTGGATCGTTCATGGATTAGTTACTATGCAGTCCATTCTTCTATAAATAGCAGCTCATTCCTTTATTATTTTTTACGAATTCACTGAACTCTAGAGAGAGAAACTATAGAGAGAAACTATAGAGAGAGAGAAGAAAAGTATTCTGCTACTTAATTACTTCTTTATTTCAGTTCTTCTTTAAAACGGTAAGGGGTGTTATTCTTTCTTATTCATGAAGAGAACTGTTGTTATTCAATTTCTTATTATTCTGTTGGAATAACCTGTATACGCGGTCTACCCTATACTTGGTGACATTCTTCTATTATTCTGTTGGAACATCCTGTCTGTGTGTTTTACACCGGATCTGGTTCCGTCTTTATTATTATTCTGTTGGAACATCCTGTCTGTGTGTTTTACACCAGACCTGGTTCCGTCCTTATTATTATTCTGTTGGAACATCCTGTCTGTGTGTTTTACACCGGACCTGGTTCTGTCTTTATTATTATTCTGTTGGAACATCCTGTCTGTGCGTTTTACACCGGACCTGGTTCCGTCTTTTATTATTCTGTTGGAATAACATGTCTCTGTGGTCTATCGCAAGCCGGGTGATTTCTTTTGTTATTCCATTCTTTATTATACTCAGTTGGTTAAGTTTTAACTTCTATACTCCATGAAATTAGTGGAATATCCTTGATAATTGCGTTTCATTCAGTATCTTTTCATGAAAATATTATTCTAAGCATTCTTGAATTTTACTCCACAAAGCAGTATCATGTTGACAATTTGGACGTTGTTAATTCTTGGATAAATTAATTCTTGAACTTGTTTTATTAAATTTTTATATCATTAATGTCATCATACTCATATTTATAAAATGTTGAAAGTCATCTGTGGCCTGTAGTGCATAGATGAATTTGGTATGATTATGACCAGGAATTATTCGGTATAATCATGACCGTAATATCACAAATGATGTGGTAAAAGTCTTCATTGGCCCGTAGTGCATTGATGGACAGTTGTTGGCATGATCATGACCATTAATGAATACACAAATATTCTTGGCCCGTAGTGCATGGATAATTGTGGTCGTGATACTAAAGAATATCCTTGGCCGTAGTGCAGAGGTGATTCGATGATGTGGATTATTTTGTTAAGCTGAGTCCCAGCGATAACAGTGCTGAAAAACCTTTTAAATCATAGAAGATAGTAGATTTTATTCTCTACTTGACTCTTTTAATGGATTTCTTGTTCCGCTGCAGTTAAACTTGATGTTCGTTATATTTTATCAGTTTAACACTGTTGAAGGCTAATGATAATTTATTCGGCATTATCTTAGTCATAATATTTCTTACTGGGCTAGTTGAGCTCACTCTTTCTTTCACTGTTCTCTTCAGGAAATGAGAATATAACTGGGACGAGTCGGAGAACGGAGTGATGGACCAGATGATAGTATTAGTAGTCCTCACTATTCTGTTAAATAGTGTGACAATAATTATAATGAGGACTCCTTTTGAGTTTGTATAGTCTCTAGTAGACAATAATTGTATTCAAACTCATAGTTATGTTTTGTCGTATTGTACACGACAGTTGTATTAATAAGTTGTATATGTATTCTGTACCATGTATCTGACGACCCAAGATGGGTGATGTATACCTAATTTTTGGGGCGTCACATATGTAAATAAGTACATCTAAAGAGGGGTGAATATGTTTCCAAATTTATAAGTGATTAACAGTGGACAATTTTTAAAGTTTATTGTTGTAGATTATAATCGGACAGATAATTTTTGTCGATTTTAATATATGTTCTTCGTCAGTTATAATCGGACAGGATACCCTGTCCATTTTAGTGTATTTTCAAGCACGGATTAGAATTAAATATGCAGAATAAAGTGCAAATTAAGAAGGAAAACAAAATAGAAATCACACACTAAGATTTTTATGTGGTTCAACCCATATCCTCTAGTCGAATAGTCTTAATCCACGTCCAATACCAACTAGTATTGGAGACACTTTTTTTTTATTAAACTTAATATTCAAAAAATTACAGAAAAAACTCCCTGTACGAACAAGATCGATTCTGACTTGGACACCTCTACCCGTTGCACCTCTACAACTCCTCTCACCACTGAGACCTTGATGCTTCCGTTGTACAGACTGAATATTACACGATTACTCAAGCCAACCTAGCAGTGAACCTAGCAGATTGAATATTACACGATTACTCAAGCCAACCTAGACTTATATTTGGGTTACAAAAGATATGGTTTTGAATTACAAAGACTTTCCAATTAGATGAGAATTCAAGAGTAATACAAAAACTGAAATCAGACTTAGATAACTTTCTGAATGTATTCAATAATGATTTTCAGTTTCAAGTGTCGTGCTTCTTTTTACAGAGGAGGATGTGTATATATATAGAATAGAGAGCAACGACTAGATCATCCTGTTAGCATGAAAGGCTCAACGAAGAATAGCAATCTCAGCGAACTGTTAGGACTAACGACTATAATATCTCCAGCATGATAAAGATAGAAATAAAATATATGCTGAATTAAAGGAGTCAAAAATATTAAAGATAGAGTCCATATAACCTTAATAGCTCGTTTCCTTAAAAGACTGCAATATCAAATTTGAAACAGATTCCTTAGACGTTAATCAATCTCCGTAAAACACTCCAAATCGAATTTGAATTGATTTCATAACAAAACAATTATATATATGTATATACAGTGGCAAAGCCAGAAATTTGTATCAGTGGGATCGAAACTATTGCTAAGTTATAAAAAAATTTGGCGGGGGTTCAGGGCAGCGCCCCATGAGATAAATTTTTTTAATACTTTATATATATATATATATATATATATATATATATATATACTATATTACAATGAAAATATAATGAGTAATAATATATGGTATATATACACTATATTGACTCGTAATAGACTTTTTTAATCACAATTGTTCATAAGTAAGTAATTTATTATTTATTTTTAAAAATAATATAAATTAGATTATTGTTTAGTTTAAAATATTATAGAGAGATACATATATTGAAAGGATATGAGTCATATGTGATTAAAATTTGATTGACAGAGTTATAAATTTTCAATTTGACCCTGTATAATAGAAAATTTATAAAATTTTAGTGGAGTCAATTTATATATAATATTTAAAATTTACCTTACATTATAAAACAAATTGACCCCACAAAGTTGACGTGGCTTCGCCACTATATATATATATACACACCAATATAGCAACATTTAAAACATATATTTAAAAATATACTTTCCAGCTATATTAGTTTCCTTAAAGGATGGTGTTGGGCCATAATACTTTTCATACTGGGCCAGACCGAATGGGCTTGTCCTTTGGACTGTGTCACTTTTGTCATGTTGGGTCAAATGGTTTGGGCCTCGCTACTTGACTATAATATTGAGCTTAGTCATTGGATTGGTCCATTATGTAAGTTGTCACTTATCCTATCTTTGACCGGTAATCATCACAAAAGTAGTAGTTGACTATTATGTCTGCCACCTTTCTGCATGACATTAATGAGGATGGGACTCCGATTACCGGCGGGAGGTAACAGTGGTAGCAGGTGGGAAAATAAGCTACACACTTTCGGCTGAGATGACCGGGGGTGAGAGGAGGTGTCAGGAGATAGTGGGTGGCACAGTAAACCAGGTCTTGGGAACGTATGGGGCAAGGATCACAAAAGGAAAGGAGGTAACAAAACACAACACATTATTATTATTATTCACACACACTCAGACACTGGTCAATATTTTCCTCCATTGTTAATCTTGTGATCGCCTGTACTGACTCTCACGCCGGAGCTATCCCCCGACGGTCAGGCCGTCAAGCTTTTGGTGTTGACTTGTTGAACTGTGCAGGATCAGGGCGTCTTACGTGATTGGGACGTGGGAGAAGATCTTGGCGTTAACAGATGGCAAATTAAAATTCAAATAGACTTCTAATTAAAGGTAACTTCCTTAATATTCTGTAATTGACAAATTCTATTTTGAAAAGAATTCTCAGTACTTGCCATATCCTTTTATCAAAACAACCCAAAATATAATCCATGCAATCTATAAAATAACTAACATGTATAATTAAACATATTGGACCAACACGACCTAAACTGATTATAAATCAGTACAAAGTCAATTCAGCCCATTTAATAAGTTATATACATTGGCATAATTAAAATCACAAAATATAAAGAGTAACAAAAAAAAACACTTTATTCCAATGCATAATAACTTCAAGATTAAAATATGGCATGGCATGGTAGTATATATAATACTAGTAAGTGCCCGTGCCTGAAGGCACGGTGTAACGAAAAATTAGATTAAAATTCAAAAAATACTATATTACGTAAAGTCTCTTTGTAACTTAAAATAACTTACAATCAGACATAACAATTATCATAATTTACCACACTACCACAATAATTAATTTTCCTTTAAAAATAGATATCCAGAAAAATCTATACTTGTCTACAAAACTTACAATAATCAATAACAATGATCATAATTCACCACACCACCACAATAATTATTATTATTGTTATTATTATTATTATTATTATTATTATTGTTATTATTAGTATAATTATTATTATTATTTACTTATTATTATTATTATTGTTGTTGTTGTTGTTGTTGTTGTTGTTGTTATTACTATTACTATTACTATTACTATTACTGTTATTATTATTAGTATTAATATTGTTATTATTATTATTATTATTATTATTATTAGTAGTAGTATTATAATTATAATAATAATACTACTAATAATTATAATAATAATAATAATAATTATATTATAATTATTATTATTTTGAATTAAAATTAAAATGAATCTGAACCGTACTTGTGCTTTCCCGCCCAAATCAATTAGAATGAATCTGAATAATTATTATATAGATTACTATTACTATTATTATTATTTTTATTTATTATTATTATTATTATTATTATTATTATTATTATCAATATTATTATTATTATTAGTACTATTATAATAATAATAATTATTATAATAATAATTATTATTAGTAGTACTATTATAATTATTATTAGTACTATTATTATTATTATTATTATTATTATTATTATTATTATTATTATTATTATTATTATTTGTTTGTGTGTGTTAAGAAGAGAGGAGAGAGGTTTTGTGTGTGAACATGAGAGAGAGTAGGATGTAGGGATGAATTTGATTTGGGTGGGAAGAAATATGAGTCTTTAGATTAAGTTGAAAAAATTAAGTTAGAATCAATCTGAACCGTCCTCGTGCTTTGTCAAATGAAAGATTCAAAATGAATTTTATTTTATTATATAGATAAGGGATAAAAACGCTTTATTCCAATACATAACTTCAAGACTAAAACAGCACAAGCAATCCAATTAAATTTCAACATTATATTGGAACAGGATCAATGAGAATCGAGGTTATAAAATCTTTGGTCCTGCCTTCTGAATTCGAGTAGCCATCAAAATCTTCGTAGAGAAGATTTATGACACGTGCCAGATTGAAAACTCTTGTGACAAGAGGCATTGGAACGTTAACTACCATTGGTTGGAGGATTTCCTTATTCATGTCCTTCCAAGCATTTTCAATTTGTTTCTGAAATTCAGCATAAGCATCTTGCTTTGAAGCCCCGTACTGTTTCATGTAACACTCAACAGCTGACGCTACGTCTCCTCTCTCCTGCTCAATCTACAAATATATATATATATATATATATATATATATATATATATGAGCAAAGATCAAGAGCATTACTCTTAAATAGTTCGGATCTTAAACTAACCCCTCCCTCTTTCAGCGACGGACACAACGACGGTTCGGTCAAACAACCGTCGTCTATACTTTTAGCGATGGACAACATATAACGTCGCTAAAAATATAAACGACGGTTGTATGACCGAACCGTCGCAAGGTACGTCGCTAAAAGGGAGGTGAGTTCCTCCCTATTAATTATAACCAAATCGATCAGGAGTAACTAAATACTTCCTTGATGCCCAAATAAAAAAAATAGAGGACACTTGAGGAAAATTTTCATTCCAAACATATAGCGTGAATGTACTGGTCATGGCATGATATTACTTAATCTAGTTAAATTACAAGTAATAATATGTTAGAAATTTTATGTCACTTTATAATATGAATTATATATAGGTTGAATTACACATTTGTTCCTCCAAGTTCTTAGTCACTTTCAAATATAGAGCATTGATGTAGGACAGATTTGAGATAAAGAATTAACGGGAAATAAAACTAAGATCTAAACTCCACGTTTAGACCACTAGGATCTCTCAAATGTATCAACTCCACGTATCAATATCAAGATAGATAAAATACCTCTACGGTATGAATGAAATAATCAATTTCAATATCAAATATTCTGTAGTCTAAAAGACTTGTGGGGATTACATAACTATTTAAAGAAACTCAAAACCCCAAATGTTACTTGGAGAATAATAAAAGAACTAAAAGACTAAGATACCCTTACTAAACATTAAAAATTACTAATTACTAATTAATATCCCTAAATCCCCACTAATAAATAAAATACATAAATCAAATCAACTACTTTTTTATTAAACATAATGAAAACTCTAAAAAATAAATATAAAAAATCTCTTTTTTATCCTTGACTTGGAGTCCCCATATATAGCATTATATAAAATTTCCTATTGGGGGGTGGGGCTCTGTATAAGGTTGTGAGAGAGGTTTCAAGTACTTCAAAGCAACAATTGACTATACCATCATTAAAATGCATGCAACAAACACGAGTTGAATTTGGGAAAAAAACTGCCAAAAAACAAATTGATCGTAAGTGTCAACTATATATTAGGATGAAAGAGTTCATTTTGCCAATTGAGAGGCTACTTTGCAATTGACTGTCAACTTGAATCGATAGATATGTAATTCAGCCCTATAAATACTGTTTTGAAAATTGAATTTTATGTTCACTTTCTTTATATCGACTAGCTATAAGTTAAACTATATTTGATATAAATTCATACCTCATGTCCCGCCATGTCATCTGCGAGTCTGCCAATTATGGATAAAGCTCTAACAAGTAATGGGTTATTAGACACCCATTCAAATGCCTCCCGGGTAGCCAAATCCCCCATTCCGACAAAGGAAGTGGTTGCAAGCATTATAAAGGCTGCTGATGCGAGTGCCACCTTCAAATACTCTTCTAATGTGGGAATGTAGCCTTCATTAAACCACTTGGCTTCGTCAAGGTATGATCTAACTAGTCTTTTCATCTGAAAATGGAAAAATGAACAATAAATAATTATGATTGATAGGCTTAATGAAGGGTTGTTTATATTGCCAGAATATAAAAGATGATTCCGTAAAAAAAAAATTATCATTTGCTATTGTTCTAGGGTCACTGTATACATTAGCTACACTTACTAATCTAGCTAGCAACACAAATATTTTTGTTGTGGCTATATCAACCGTGTAAGAAAATATAATTAATTATCTCGTAGGCCACTAACCTCATCTTTTGCATATCGAACACCGTATGATGGTCTACCTGCCATGGCCAGCTCTTCCTCCATTTCACTATAAACATCTAAGAGAGCCCGGTAACAAACCTTCATGTATTCTGGTAGCTGATCTAAGGCATTAATATCCCACCTGAGCAATTATCGATTAATTTCATCATAAGAGAATTAAATTTACAAACTTAATTGCACCATGCATCGGAGTTTATACCTTTCAATTGCATCCGTGAAGATTACAAGTTCTTCGAGGGTACCATACACATCATATATGTCATCTATAATTGATATCATTGCAATTACTTTTGTCAGTATTCTTCGTGCCAAGAGGTATTCGGGTTCAAAATACACCCCTAATACCCAAAAGTAGCACTCCACCAGTCTATCTCTTGCAAAAGGAAGCTTATCTGCAAAGTTTAAATCTTTCCACCACCTGAAATTCACCTTATTTATATAGAACTTAATTGTCTTGTACAACCCCTAGTCATTAAGTCTAGCTTTGTTAATTAATGACCTTAACATATATATATATATATATATATATATATATATATATATGTGTGTGTGTGTGTGTGTGTGTGTGTGTGTGTGTGTGTGTGTGTGTGTGCGCGCGCGCTCTAGTGCACAAAGTGGTTTATAGCGAAAAGTAGCTATGGAAGGTACCGTTCATTGCAATATTGATGAACGCCATTTTTAAAAAAGACATTGCATGCACCATTATGGTGGGTATGAGAAGTTCTCAAACACTGCGTAAGCAAAGTTCTTGTACATCCTATTATATATGGTACGTATATAAGCAATTTTTTAAAATTATTTTAACGCATACGAGTAATTAATGGTATGTACGGAGAAAATAATTTTTTAAATCACGCCGGTTGAAACTTATAGCTAGTTTATGATACAAGATGAGTTGGTTTAAATACATACATTCCAAAATCGTCTTGTGCTATGCATACCTGGTAATATAGCTTAGCTCCCCTTGATGAACTTTTTGCAATAGGTTGAAGTCTAATTTTGCAAAATTTAGTAGCAGTTCATTATGCGAATCATCTAATTCATGGTAGATGGAAATGTAATGCCTCGCTTCTAGCCTATTTATTCCCTTATGAATGGACCTGTTAAGTCCATGAATGACTTGGCAGGCAAGAGGATGATTTGTTAAGTTGGATTTGAGATGCTCAAGGTGAGAAGTGGTGAATGCCAATGCTTCTTCAAGAATATCTTCTCCATGAACCATAAAATGTGTTGCTTCATACAAGCTTAACATCCCTCTTACATCCTTCGTTATGTACTCCTTGAATTCTCCGTTTTTGTTCTTGAATTTACGAAACACATCTGTTTTTAACAAACATATCAAATGTAGCATTCAGTTAAACATATCAAATATCGTTAAAATGAGTTTTATGAAGATATAAAATGTCGTTAATCATAGACAACTTTTGGTAAGAGAAATGAATTACCTGAAGATACATTATATCCATTTTGCCTAAGTAATCGAAAACAAAGCGCTAGAGTGTGAAGGTCACCGTCTTTTTCACTATCAAATGTAGCATTCAGGTGGTGTAATGCCGTATCAATCTCAGCTTGGAAATGGTAAGCAACACCTAATCGTTGGATATCATCGATCAAGTTGAGTTGTTGTTGAGGCTCATCAGCAGCTGCCAATAGCATCTTCTTCACTTGTTCTTTTAGTTGTTGAAATTGTTTCTGTGTCAGCATCGGTTGTCTGCACAGGTAAAAATACTGCACATTTTTTAGCTTCCATTGACCATCCATAACTTAATGATCATATTTATACCGGAGACACATTGAATGTGTCTACTGTTATAGGATCTTAGGATCCCCTCCATTACAATTGTACTTCATTAATTTTCTCCCATATATATTTAGCGGCATAAATATTACGCTAAACTAAACTTAATCACAAAATAAATGATCAAAATGATATTTGGAACTATAAACATACAAGTGCGTGTTTCTGTTAGGAAACTAAACCAAATTAATAAAGTCTTCTAGATTGTTTATGAATATAATTGTCTCTAAGAAATTGCTGGTTCTTTTTAATTAATTTACTTACCAGGAGATCAGAGCTAGTGTATGCGAGAAAATGGTCTCCCCAAACGTTGGGATGGAAATTGGCTGAGCGACGAACAATTGCAGACGGCACAACCGCATTATTTTTGACTGAAAGAGAACCAGATGAAGCAAGAATATTCACATCCATGTTCAGATAATATATAGAAAAGGAATACTGAAGAGGAGATGATATTAATTTTGTTGTGAATTTGGAGGCTAATGTTTGTGGTATTTATAGTAGTTTGTTCTCTACATATGTTTCATTCATACCATAATAACCAACTAATTTTAGCCTTTGCTCATGTTGGCCACCTTGACATTAGGGTTTGGTTAAAGCATGGACACATGCATAGTTACGTATATTCATCGTTGTTGATTGTTAAGAATCACATGCATAGTTATATAATTATAATTTGATTTCTTTATCACACCAAGAGTTGGAAAATAATTTTAGTAAATATTTAGAGGAGGGTGAGAAGGATATAGGGTGTTGTGAACTCAGAAATTTTTATAAAATTGATTAAGAGGCTTCAAACTTATTAATAAATATGATTTCACATGTCAAATTAAATAGATTCATATTTTTAAACAAGGAGATCTAATTAATTTGATTCATATAAATACCTAATCATAATGAAATAGTTAACTATGATTATTCAATCAATATGCAAATATGCAGACTGGCACGATTGAATTCTGTTGATTCTCAAGTGATGCATATAAAATTGAACATCAATATCATCCAAAGTGTTAAACACAGGCTTTACAATTACTTGCACTATAATTCATGTATGTTATACGTACTTATTAACCTAGTATTAGGGCTTTAGTGTGAACTCAAACCAAAATACACGACATGTGCTTAGACCGATTACTTAACCTTAATAACTATAAAAAAAATGTTGACTTGTATTTTTTAACTAATCTTATGATTACAGCTTATTCCAATAAATACACAAAATAAAAACCTAGCATCTAGTTGCTTGTTTTCCCCTTTGTAAGACTTTATTTTCTTCATGAGAGTAGATTATTTTCTCTTTTTGGGACAATTTCATGGATCATGCTTTTTCCGTTTTGTCGGCTATTATTAGTTTTTTCCCTCATTTTTAGGACTTATTTTTCAGCGTTTTAATGGGTGACAATAATTTTTTTGATTTTGGGTCTAAGCTTGTCACCACAACTTATTATTCCATTACTCGTGTTGAAAACTACTAAAAATCTATATATATTATTGACATTTTTGGAGTTTAACTGAGTTTCATGAGTTATTTATTTGAAAAGATTATATATATCATTTGAATTCTTTTTACTTTTATAGTATTGTCATCTTTTGTAACAAATTATAGTATTAATATATTTTAATCCTTTGTATTGTTTTTCCAACCAAAAATAAAAGTCTAAAGATATTAAAATCCGATGAAAAATGATATACATGTCGACAAATATGATGAGAAGTTGGATTGCAACTAAAGTGGAACTCGACGCGATAAAATACAATAATAATATTTCAGGAGTATTTGTGATATCCATATTATTGATATTTTTAGAGTTCAACTATGTTTCGGGAGTATTTGTGTTATTCATGAACTGTTTTACAAGACACTCTTCTTAATTTTATCTCTATTATTTGTTTGAATTGATTATCGTTTGATTTTTTTTTTACTTTTGTGATCTTTTCATCTTTTATAACAAATTATATGATAAATATATTTTAACCTTTTATATTTTTGTTAAAAAAAATGTCTTAAGATATTAAAATTTGACTAGTTTATGACATTGTTCCTAATAGAATCTCCTCTTCTAGCCAGCTATATATGCATACTACATGGCTATGAAATCTATCAAGGGTTTTCCATCCACGCCGAAGACAAGAAACTGAGTATACGCTGAAAAAATCAATTATTTGGTGGGGTTGTAGCCATTGATACTTCATTTCATTGAGGGGTTATAGCCATTGATATTTCGTTTCAATGAGCAAGACTTGTGGGGCACTTAATGATAATATTCACCTTTGGCTTTCTTAATTTGTGGATGGTGGAGTATATATATGTGGATGATATTCTTCACTATTTTCCAATAAACAAGCTATCATTCATATTTCCACTTGCATGCATGATAATTGAAAACTTGGAGTTGTCACGTATTGACTTTCATACCTCCTACTTAGTCATATATATCAATGGAGATATTTTCACTTAAGAAACTAGCATATCATGCAAAATACCCATTCTCATCTTATGATCTAGTTGGACTTGAAGAAATTTAAATGGAATTCTCATGTGTAAGACCTCTTCTTTTATCGTGTAAGCTCACAAATTCCACTCTATCATTCTTCAAATTCAGAATAAGCAGACTCTATATACATATTCAAGGTAAATTTTCACTAGGTACCCCCTAACTCCCCTTCTATCCCGACCCAGCTCCTAAGATTGAAAAGTATCACAAAAGCGAATTGTAGGTTCTTAAAAAAAAGAAGAAAAAGGAAAGAAGAGTCTTATTTGTAAATTAATATTAATTGCAACAGTCAACATTTTTATACCTAATATATAATATTTTCCAAATATTGTAATAACAATTAGGGGTGTAAGTCGAACCAAGTAGTTCGGTACTCGATTCGAGATTGACTCGAAAATATGATCCAAAGCTCGAATTCGAAGTTGATCCGAGTCGAATCTGATCCATACTCGTTTTCTGTTTAATGATACACGAGTCGAATTCGAGCATACTAGTGTTCGCTCAGATTAGGGTTCGAGCATTTCATTTTTTCTCGAACCAGACTCGATACCTGCTCGATGGATCATATTCGAGTATTGGTTTGATCCATTCTATTAAGCTAAATATGTGATATTTGTATCAATCTTTATAATTTATAAAGTGTAGTATAAAATTGTGTAAACTTGTACTTGAATAAATCAATAAATTGAATGTCAATTTTTATTACATTCTTTATAATTTCAATACATAAATAAAAGTGAAAAAGTTTTATATATAAATATTAGTTAAGTAACCAATTTAGTATGCAGTGGTTCAGTTTTAAGTGAAATGGTTCATATTCGAAATTCGATTTGAAGACTCATGAGTAACTCGCTTTGTAAACGAGTCGAGTACTTACGAGCCGAGTAGGTCCGAGTAATGATCCGAGTCGAATCTGGCGCAAAAATATAAATCTCTTATCGAATCCGAGTCGAATTCGAGCTCAATTTTTACGAGTCGAGCCGAATCTGAGCATGAAGGTGTTCGCTGAGATTTGACTCGTTTACACCCCTAATAACAATATCTATAAAATATTCTATGGTTGTGGAATGGAGTGGGTATGTGTTTAAATTTTTAGTTACATCTAAGTTGCCTTTAGAAATGACAATTGATATTGAAATCAAAATTGATTTTATCATAAAAAAATAAACATTTACTGATATTTTTATAATTATTTTAATACTAAATATTTTAAGAGACCTTTACTATTGGGACAACAACATTTTTGCTATAATAACATCAATTATTTTAAAAAATGAAAGACACCAACTTTTATGAATAAAAATGAATTTTCTATAAATATCATTTTTGAATATTATGGAGTGAATTTGATATAATGTTATAGTTGTGGGTAATATTTATAAATTTTGTAAAGTACGCAAGTTGTTATATTATATTTGATTAGTCGGGGAATATTCGTTTTAACAGGGAATATTCGTACGACGGCACAATCATTGGTGGACCCTACAACAGAATTATTGTCGGATTGAGAAAACGATAAAAATAATTTTTTATAAAATAACGGCGAAAGTTTTACCGTTAACTGTTGAAATACCCGGTGGTAAAAGTACAGTAATACGCGTGGTTGCATAGTAGCACACGGTATTGATTATTGATGCATACGTAAGAAGCCACTCAGTTATACTCAATTATTGCTACAGTAATTGTTGCGTAGCATCTCATATTATTGATTCAATTATTGTCACAATATCATCTGCATAATATTTTATATTATTAATTAAATCAATAATTGAGATGACAAAATTATTCATATTATTATTTGTAATATTGACGATATCTAAAAAGTTCTGTCGAGGAGAGGTTTGGTCACCTAATTGCACGCCAATAGGGAGAAATTCTTATCGAAAAGCCCCCTCTTTCCTGGGAATAATCTGGTTGTTAAATATTGTGAGTTATAGTATTAATGATGAATAATTATTGGAAGATTAAAAATGTGTTGATTGAAGATAAAATAATTTGTGGTAATATTTATTCATTCTTTGATATAAATAAGAAGTCTGTTATGAGACGTTTGTGGTAAGTTTGGTTT
The DNA here is from genome assembly GCA_016801055.1 of Panax notoginseng. NCBI lineage: Eukaryota > Viridiplantae > Streptophyta > Magnoliopsida > Apiales > Araliaceae > Panax > Panax notoginseng. The sequence goes on along the minus strand of CM029016.1, from coordinate 225,089,080 downwards.
ATTCTATGGGTGCCCATATGTCATCATCTAAGAGTCACTTTCGCCAATAGTAATTGCCTTTACTAGACGTCAAATCACTTGCCGTTTCATATTATAGGCGTCGAACCAATTGTCGTTTTACATTACAGGCGTCGAACCAATTGTCGTTTCACATTACAGGCATCGACCAATTGTTGTTTCACATTACAGGCGTCAAACCACTTGTTGTTTCACATTACAGGCGTCAAACCACTTTTCATTTCACATCACCAGTCGTCAAGCCACTTGTCTCTTCACATTACAAGGGCTAAGCTAGAAATCTTCTATAAATAGAAGCTTATTTCTTCTTTCATTCTAACCAATTCACTACGACTCACAAGAGAATTCTATAGAGAGAGAATCAGAGAGAAAGAAGAAGAGTATTATGTTACTATACTATTTCAGTATCCAATCTCCTACTAAGGTAAGGGGTATTATTTCTTTCGTATTCGTAAGGGATATTATTTTTGTTCAATATTCGTATAAAATAATATTTTCTTCCATACTCTGTAGTATGTAAGTAATATTATTTTGTTTCAAATTCTGAATTCTACACTCATGTTGTTAAGTATTGCTTCTATACTACTTGAAATTAGTAGAATATCCTTAAAATTTGTGCTTCATCTCGTATCGTTTCACAAGGATATTTTTCTGACCATTCTTGTTAAAGTTTAATCTTTTCATGCCGGAGTACTATTCACGGGATACTATTCATGATAAAAATTGGTTTTTTTTCTGTCCAAATTATTTTTAATACAATATTATTCTTAAATTTTACTCCACAAAGCAGTATCATGTTGACAATTTGGACATTATTGATTTATGGATAAATTAAATTATAAATCTTTAAAAATTTATCCTTGAATTTGTTTTATTGAATTCTTATATCATTGTTACCATCCTCATGTTTATATTATGTTGAAAATCATCTGTGTCCTGTAGTGCATAGATGGACTTGGTATGATTATGACCAATGATTATTCGTTATATTCATGACCGTAATGTTACAAATGATGTGGTAAAAGTTCTCATTGGCCCGTAGTGCATTGATAGACAGTTGTTGGCATGATTATGACCATTGATGAATACACGAATATCCTTAGCCCGTAGTGCATGGATAATTTGTGGTCGTGATACTAATGAATATCCTTGGCCGTAGTGCAGGGATGATGTGGATTATTTATTAAGCTGAGTCTCAGCGATAAAAGTGATAAAAAACCTTTTAAATCATAGAAGATAGTAGATTTTATTCTCTACTTGGCTCTTCTAATGAATTGCTTGTTCCGCTGCAGTTAAACTTGATGTTTGTTATATTTTATCAGTTTAACACTGTTGAAGGCTAACGATAAATTATTCTGCATTATCTTAGTCATAATATTTCTTACTGGGCTAGTTGAGCTCACCCTTTTGCTTTCATTGTCCTCTTCAGGAAATGAAAACATAGCCGGGACTAGTCGGAGAACGGAGTGACGGTCCAGATGATAGCATTAGTAGTCCTCACTATTCTATGAAATAGTGTAATAATAATTGTATTGAGGACTCCATTTGAGTTGAATACTGTCTAGAAGACAATATTCATTTTAAAACTCTCAGTTTATGTTTTGTCGTATTTTACACAACAGTTGTATTATTAAGTTGTATTTGAAGTTTGTACCATGTATTTGGCGACTCAAGATGGGTGATGTATACCTATTTTGGGGGCGTCACAGTTGGTATCAAAGCTTAAGGATATGATCCCTGGCTGAGATGTGAGACAAGAACTAGGAGGGGAGAAACGGAAAATTCCTTCACTAGTATGTCCTATCTAAGTTTATTTGGTATTTAATTGGTCGGTCAGAGTATAGGGATAATATGTGACATGTCAATTAACCCTTGTTTTGTGGCAATATTTAAAAATGACATCTGAGAATGTTGAGAATAGCAATGGAGCAAAGGAGACCGTTGAGTCTCCATAGATCAACAATCAGGATAATGTACATCAGGAAGGCAACAATCCTCATGCAAACAACAATACTGACCAAATGATGAACGATGGATTGTTGAGAGGCTTTCTGCAATTCATGCAACATCAGGCAAGAGAGACTCTTGTCCGAAATACAGGTGGAAACACTGGTAACTCTCGGACGGTCACTGCTAAACAATTCAAGGAGCTGGGACCACCGGAGTTTTTTGGAGAGCCAAAACCACTTAAGGCGGAGACGTGGATAAAACAGATCAACAAGTTATTTGATGTCTTGGGATACTCCGAGGAGCAAAAGGTTTCCTTTGCCACCTTCATGTTGCGGGCAGAAGCAGATTACTGGTGGGAATCTGTAAAGCGTACTCAACCTGCCGCACTGAAGATGTCTTGGGAGAAGTTCGAAGAACTGTTCAACGACAAGTACTTTCTCGAAAGTATTCGTCACATGAAGGAGATAGAGTTCATCAAGCTGGAGCAGAACAATATGACTGTGTCGCAGTACGAAGCTAAGTTTGCCGATTTATTCCGGTTTGCGTCCCACTTGGTTGATAATGAGGAGAGAATGACGCGGATGTTTCTAAGAGGTTTAAAACCTGAGATACGTCAATACCTAATTTCTCATAAACTGTGTTTTTATTCAGATGTTGTAAATAGGGCTCAGTTATTGGAGCGTGATAACGAGTCAACCCAACCAAGAGAAAGCAGCCGGTAAAATGATAATACCAGTGGTAGCAGTCATCGAAGCGGTGACAACAAATGTGGAGGGAATCAACATGCCAGAAATGGTAACCATTTCGGTGGTAATCATGACCAAGATAATAAAAGTGGACATTTCAAGAAGAGGAGATTCAACAATGATGAAAAGACGTCAGCACCAGCACCCGTTGTTAAGGAAGGAGAATGGTAAAACTCCCGCCGTTATTTTCATAAAAATATTTTTGTCGTTTTCTCAATCCGACAATAATTCCGTTGTGGGGTCCACCAATGATTGTACCGTCGTACGGATATTCTCCAACAAAAAGAATATTCCCCGACCAATCGAATATTATATAAATTTTACCCACAACAATAACATTATCTCAAATCCACACCATAATTTAAAAAAATATTTTGAGAAAATTAAATCTTTATTTTTAAAATTTGGGATTTTACAATCTCCCATCCTTATGAAATTTTGCCCTCGAAATTTACGTACGTACCTGGTATGCTGAACAAATAAGGAGACTTCGTCAGATTCTAACTCTTGAGGTATAACCTTTGAGTGTTGAATACGATCCTTCTTATCTAAGATTTTAACACGTATCTCCTTATACGTTAAATCTTCTGTTATCTCGTCTTGTTCTAATTTAATAACGTGGTTCGGGTCATCCACATATTTACGTAACATCGATACGTGAAAAATGTTATGAACACGCGACATACTTGGCGGTAAAATGAGTCTATAGGCCACAGTTCCTACTCGATCGAGGATTTCAAATGGGCCAATTAAATCAAGGTTTGAGATTTCCTCTTTTCAGCAACTCTTGCTTTTAAAATAACGCCCTCTTGAACCTTCTTCTTCGTATTCATCAGCTTTGGGTCTGTAGCTTTAGCAGTTTTAACATTATCGACTAAAGTCGGTTCTAATCATATATTCGTTATCTTCACGTAGGTTCGTATATTCGCACTCGTAAACTCATACAATCTTCTACTCAACGCGTCAGCTACCACGTTCGCTTTCCACGATTGTGACGCCCCCAAAATAGGTATACAACACCCATTATGAGTCGCCAAATACATGGTACAAAAAGCAAACTACAACTTTAATAATACAATTGTCGTGCAAAATACGACAATACATATTGTGAGTTTAAATACAAATATTGTCTTCTATACAATATCCACACTCAAATAAGTCCTCATTACAATTATTCAAACACTATTTTATAAAAATAGTGAGGACTGCTAAAACATCTTTCTAGAACCATCACTCCATACCCCGACTAGATCCTGCTATGTTCTCACCTCCTCAGAATAACGGTACTTCTGACTGAATTTCGGATATAGTGCTGACAGAAACTTGTACTGAATAACAACTCTCAAAGTATCAAAACACTCACAAAATAGGCTCGATAATCTAGAGAGAAAGAAAACTTGTTTCGGGTGTGATTTTCAATTCTAACCTAATCGTCTATTTATAAAAAAATGCTAGAACGCCATAGGAGACTAAAATAATAAAATAATAATTTATTTCATTTTTTCTCTTACGCAACCTAAGTTGCCAACAAAGACCAGCCACCTTTGAACCAAAAATCAGCAGCCCACATGTTTTCAAACAAGAGTGGGTCCCACCCATAATTTTAATAAAAATTATTTTATTTTTCGAAACTTCAGTAATTCATAGAAAATAGCCCGTTTATCAGAAAAATATGAATTTTATGTCCATTCCACACGAAATTGAATTCTCTACAACTTTGTAGCTTTGAGTTTTTCTAAATTCCAAACAAAAAATATCCGAAATCCACAAACGGATGATTTTCAACACCTCTAAAAATTCATAACAAATCATTCGTTCATTTTTAACGGTTCAAAATTTGTGGATATATACTCAACTTATATATGTATAACATATCCAAAAATTACAACGATCTAACGGTCGGATTAAAATTATAACTCACGCAGTAGAGCTTTAAGAACACCGATTTGATCTTTTAGAGCATTGCTACGCAGACAGGGAAATGGGACAGGAAAATTAGACCGGCTGAATTTTTTTTTTTTTTTTTTTTGCTTGTGACTCCAAAAAAATGTATAGTATTTATTTTAACAGGAATTTTTATAAAATATAGTGTTTTAGGTGTAATTTGGATACACATACAAATACAGGGTTATACAGTCTGTATAACCCTGTATTTGTATGTGTATCCAAATTACACCTAAAACACTATATTTTATAAAAATTCCTGTTAAAATAAATACTATACATTTTTTGGAGTCACAAGCAAAAAAAAATAAAAAAAAAAATAAATTCAGCCGGTCCAATTTTCCTGTCCCATAATCCTGTCCGGCTAGACTTATTGGATCTTTTAATACCTCCAATCCAATAAAATATTGATAAAATACCTTAACACTAATTCCTTCATTTATAATCACATAAATAAATCCATCATTTATATCCACATCAAATAAATATTTCATCAATAATTAATTATTCACAAATAATATTACAGAATCACAATTGTGACAACCAGGCCGTTCCTAGGAAAGAGGGGGCTTTCCAATAAGGATTTCTCCTCACTGGCGTACAATTAGATGACCAAACCTCTCTTTAGACAGAACTTTCTAGACATTGTCAATAATGCTATCTAATAATATTATTCAAATAATATGAATTATTGATCTGATTATGGAAATACTGTACAGTGAAAATTTTTGAAATAATAATAATATAAAATATCAACGCAGCAATTATTGAATCAATAAAATAAAATATTGAACAGTAATTACTGTAACAATTATTTAGTAGTGCCTTCTTACGTAAGAATCAATAATTGGTGCAATACCATGTGCTACTATATTTTAACAACCGGGTATTCCAATAGTATTAACGGTAACAACTACGCCGTTATTTATAAACAACTTATACTTGTCATTTTCTTCATCCAATCGCTTTCTATTATGGGGCCCACACAAGGCTGCGCCGTCGTACGAATATTCTTCGACATCAAGAATATTCCACGACCAAACGAATATTCCACGACAAAAATGAATATTTTATAACCACTTACTTATTTGAAATATTTGCGCATTTTACCCATAACTAACCACATTAATCAAATAAACACTTACTATTTCAAAATATTAAATAGAGAAGATTTAATTTTATTTAATAATAAGTTGGGGTCTTACAACCTCCCCTCCTTATGAAATTTTGTCCTCGAAATTGACGTACGTACCTGGTGTTTCGAAAAGGTGATGATACCTCTCTTTCATTTCTGATTCTAACTCCCAGGTCATTTCTTCCATAGCATGGTTTCTCCACAAAACCTTTACTTATGATATAACTTTTGTGCGTAGGACATGCTCTTTCCTATCCAAGATCTTAACAGGCACCTCCTCGTACGTTAAATCTTCGGCTATCTTGCTCGGTTCTAACTCAATAATGTGGTTCGGGTCCTTCACATATTTACGAAGTATAGATATGTGAAAAATATTATGAACACGAGACATACTTGGAGGTAATGCGAGTCTATAGGCCACATTTCCTATTCGGTTAAGAATTTCAAATGGACCAACAAATCTTGGATTGAGCTTTCCTCTCTTCCCAAATCTTGTAACTCCCTTCCATGGTGCAACACGTAACAATACATGATCCCCAATATTAAATTCCACGTCTTTTCGATGAAGATCAACATAACTCTTTTGTCGATCTTGTGAGGTTTGAATACGTTGTCGAATCATTTGGATCTTTTCTGTGGTCACTACTAATTCTGGTCCCAACAACGTTGCTTCTCCCCCCTCATCCCAGCATACTGGAGAATGACACTTTCGTCCATACAACGCCTCAAATGGAGCCATGCCTATACTTCCTTGATAACTATTGTTGTACGAGAATTCCACCAATGGTAGGTACTTATCCCAACTCCCTTTGAAATCTAGGACACATAGTCTTAATAGATCTTCAAGAGTTTTAATAGTCCTTTCTGATTGCCCTTCCGTTTGAGGATGGTATGCTGAACTGAATTATAAATCTGTGCCCATAGCTTTCTGCAAGCTAACCCAAAATCGTTAAGTGAATCTTGGGTCACGATCCGAAACTATGGATACTGGCATGCCATCCAATCTCACAATCTCATTCACGTACATACGAGCAAGACGTTCAAGGGAATAAGTCTCACGTATAGGCAAGAAATGGGCAGACTTGGGTAATCTATCAACAATGACCCAAATCGCATCTATGCCTTGAGATACCTTGGGAAGACCCGTAACGAAATTCATGGTAATGTGTTCCCACTTCCATTTTGGGATCTCAAGTGGTTGCAATGGACCCTTTGGTACTTGATGCTCCTTCTTTACACGTTGACAGGTTAAACACCTCGAGGTAGACTCCGCGATCTCTCTCTTCATATTATTCCACCAAAATATATGTCGAATATCATGATACATTTTGGTACTTCCAGGATGGATTGCAAACGGTGTGTTGTGTGCCTCCATCATGATTCTATGCTTTAAGTCAGAATCGTTAGGAACACAAAGTCTGGAGTTGACTCGAAGTATTCCTTCTTCATCGATTCTTGCTTCTGGAATATCACCTTCTTGCACTTTCTTCTTCATACGCATAAGCTCCATGTCCGTAGCTTGAGCAGCTTTAACTTTATCGATTAAAGTCGGTTCTACTCGTATATTTGATATCATCACGTGGATACTTGGAGCCTTTAACTCTATCTCTATCCTTTGCAAGTCATACAAAATGGGCATTTTTTTTAATAAACATTGCACTCGTACGTGCATATGATCTTCTACTCAATGCGTCAGCTACCACGTTTGCTTTTCCAGGATGATATTGGATGGTATGATCGTAATCTTTTAATAGCTCGAGCCAATGTCGTTGCCGCATGTTGAGTTCCTTTTGGGTGAAGAAGCTTTTATGATCTGTATAGATCTCCACTTTCTCCCCATACAGGTAGTGTCTCCAGATTTTCAACGCGAAAACGACTGCTGCCAACTCTAAATCATGAGTAGGATAATTCCTCTTATATTCTTTGAGTTATCGTGAGGCATAGGCTATGACTTTACCATGTTGCATGAGAACACATCCTAACCCTTTGCCTGAAGCATCGCTGTATATAACAAATCCATCCGAATCAGATGGTATTGCCAGAACAGGTGTCGAAATGAGTCTCCTTTTGAGCTCTTGCAAACTCTTCTCGCATTCCTTGCTCCATACAAATTTTGTATCCTTCCGAGTCAACTGAGTTAACGGAGTAGCGATTTGAGAAAATCCTTCCACGAATCTCCAATAATAACCAGCTAAGCCCAAAAAGCTACGCACTTCGGTCACCGACTTCGGTTGCTCCCAACTTTGTATTGCTTCAATCTTCGCCGGGTCAACAGATACTCCATGTTTTGACACCACGTGCCCAAGGAGTGCTACTTTCTCAAGCCAGAACTCGCATTTCTTCAGCTTGGCATATAGCTTATTTTCACGAAGCCTTTCAAGTATCAGCTTCAAATGGTGCTCATGATCTTCACGGCTTTTGGAATAGATGATGATGTCATCAATAAAGACAACAACAAACTGATCCAAATATTCCTTGAATATACGGCTCATCATATCCATGAAAGCAGCAGGAGCATTAGTCAATCCAAAAGACATGACTAGGAATTCATAATGCCCGTACTGAGTTCTGAAGGCAGTCTTTGGAATATCCTCAGTTTTAATCTTCAGCTGATGATATCCAGAACGAAGGTCGATCTTTGAAAAGAATTGTGCTCCTTGCAACTGGTCAAATAGGTCATCAATGCGAGGTAGCAGATACTTATTCTTGATGGTTACATGGTTCAATTCTCGGTAGTTAATACAAAGTCGCATACTCCCGTCTTTCTTCTTTACGAATAAAATAGGAGCACCCCAAGGAGATGTACTAGGACGAATGAAACCGATGTCTAACAATTCCTGTAGTTGGACCTTTAACTCCTGAAGTTTAATAGGAGCCATTCAATATGGGGTTTTAGAAATGGGTTTTGTACTCGGTTCCAGGTCAATAAAGAATTCAACATCACATTCTGTGGGTAGACCGGGAAGTTCTTCAGGAAATACATCAGAAAATTCACTAACAACAGAAATATTATTCAAATCTGACTTGTCTTTGTTCAAATCCATAACATGGGCTAAGAAAGCTTGACATCCATTTTTCAATAAACGAATAGCTTTATGGCTTGATATGACAGTGACCGATTTTAGTGGTTTAGTTGTTTGAATTCGTATGACAGGTTGGTTAGGAATATGAAAACTAACAACCTTACGAAAATAATCAATTTTAGCATGATGAGTGGTTAACCAATCAATCCCTAAAATCACATCAAAAGCAAGTATCTTTAAAGAAATAAGATCAACAGGTAATGTGATGGTACTAACTTGGATTAAACAAGATTTATAAACTGTAGATGTAATGAAAGTTTCTCCTAACGGAGTCTCCACAAATAGGTCAAACTCTAATTTTTTCGGAGTCAAGTTAAAACGTTGAGCACAAGCAGGAGAGATAAAAGAATGGGTAGAACCGGTATCTAGTAAAGTATAAACTTTGCAAGAACTCAAGATTAGCTTACCCGTGATCACCTCGTTCGGGTTTCTCGTATTTTGGCCAGTCACGACAAACGCTCTTCTAGGAACCGCTGATTTCGACTTATCCGGGACAACTTTTGGAGTCACCATCTCCGCTGAACTTGGTTTTGCTACAGAACACTTTCGAGCTATATGACCCTCTTTTCCACAGTTATAACATACCTTGGATTGTTGTGGGCAGTTTGGGCTGATGTGTCCTTCTTTCTCACATTTGTAACATACGACCGGTGGTCGTTCTCCTCCCCTAGAAACAATTGATGTTTGTGCTGTCGTCTTCACGTTATCATTGTTGTACTTTCTCTTCTTGAAATCTCCTCCCGACTCGCTTCTTCTATTTTCACGGCCACGATTACCACCAGAGTGATTACCGCTTTTGTCTGTATTCCTTCCTCCCCGCTGGTTATCATTGCTCCGATGACTGCTATCACCGGTCTGACCCTGGTTGTTGTCCATCGGTTGAACATATTCATTATCTCGCTCTAATAATTGAGCCCTATTGACAACATCTGAATACAGAGAAAATTTATGAGAGATAAGGTATTGACGAATCTCGGGTTTTAGACCTCTCAGAAATATCCTTGTCATTTGTTCCTCATTCTCTACCAAATGAGGTACAAATCTCGATAACTCAGCAAACTTCGCCTTGTACTGGGACACCGTCATGTTATTTTGTTCCACTCTGATAAACTCTACCTCCTTCATATGACAAATACTTTTAGAAAAGTACTTGTCATTGAATAGTTTCTGAAACGTTTCCCAAGACATGTTGAGTGCGGCAGGCTGGTTACGCTTCACAGACTCCCATCAGTAGTCTGCCTCATCGCGGAACATAAAGGTGGCAAATGGAACTTTCTGTTCCTCCATTCATCCCAAGACATCGAATATCTTGGTAATTTACTTGACCCACGTTTCTGCCTTGATCGGATCCGACTTTCTAATAAATTATGGTGGTCCCAACTCCTTGAACTGCTTGGCTGTGACAGACCGCGCGTTGCTATCATTTCCACCCGTATTCTGCACACGTGTAAGACCTCGATTTTTTTAATAAAGATTAATTTTCTATAAATATCATTTTTAAATATTATGGAATGAATTTGATATAATGTTATAGTTGTGGGTAATATTTAAAAATTTTACAAAGTACGCAAGTTGTTGTATAATATTCGATTGGTCGGGAAATATTCGTTTTAACAGGGAATATTCGTACGACGGCACAATCATTGGTGGACCCCACAACGAAATTATTGTCGGATTGAGAAAATGACAAAAATATTTTATGAAAATAATGGCGAAAATTTTACCGTTAATACTATTGAAACACCCGGTGTTAAAAGTACAGTAATACGCGTGGTTGCATGGTAGCACACGGTATTGATTATTGATGCTTATGTGATAAATCACTCAGTTTTGTTTTATTAGTATTATTAATGTAATAAAACAGAAAAGTTTTTTATATAAAATAGAATACTTTTATAAATTTATTCTATAAATAGAATATATTATATTTTATTATGCATAGTATTTGCATAGTACCTACATAGTGTTTGTATAGTAAAATCTTTTTATATAAAACATAATACTTTTATAAAGTTATTCGTTTTATTAGATTATAACTAGAATATATTATATTTTATTTAAAATATTTTGCTTTAAATATGGATCGTCCGATTAAAAGTAAATCAATCTGGACCGTTCATGAATTAGTTACTATGCAGTCCATTCTTCTATAAATTGAAGCTCATTCCTTCATTATTTCTTACGAATTCACTGAAATTCTAGAGAGAGAAATTATAGAGAGAAAGAAGAAAAATATTCTGCTACTGCACTACTCCTATATCCAGTACTCTTCTTCTTAAGGTAAGGGGTATTATTTCTTTTGTATTCATCAAGAGAACTTCTGTTATTCCATTATTTATTATTCTGTTAGAATAACCTATATACGCGGGCTACCCTATACTTGGGTGAAATTCTTCTGTTATTATATTCTTTATTATTCTGTTGGAATATCCTGTCTGTGCGTTTTACGCTGGACCTGGTTCCGTCTTTATTATTCTGTTGGAATATCCTGTCTATGCATTTTACGCATGACCTGGTTCTATTATTTATTATTCTGTCGAAATATCCTGTCGGTGCGTTTACGTATGACCTGGTTCCATTATTTATTTTTCTGTTGGAATAACCTGTCTGTGCGGTCTATCGCATGCTTAGTGAATTCTTTGGTTATTCCATTCTTTATTATACTCAGTTGGTTAAAGTTTTGACTTTTATACTCCATGAAATTAGTGGAATATCTTTGATATTTGCACTTCATCCAGTATCTTTTCATGGAAATATTCTTCTGAACATTCTTAAATTTTACTCTACAAAGAGGTATCGTATTGACAATTTGGACGTTGTTGGTTCCTGGATAAATTAATTCTTGAACTTATTTTATTGAATTCTAATATCATTGTCATCATCCTCATGTTTATATTTTGTTGAAAGTCATCTGTGGCATGTAGTGCATAGATGGACTTGGTATGATTATAACTAGGGATTATTCGGTGTAATCATGACCGTAATGTTACAAATGATGTGGTAAAAGTCCTCATTGGCCCGTAGTGCATTGATGGACAGTTGTTGGCATGATCATGACCATTGATAAATATACGAATATCCTTGGCCCGTAGTACATGGATAATTTATGGTTGTGATACTAATGAATATCCTTGGCCGTAGTGCAGGGATGATGTGGATTATTTATTAAGCTGAGTCCCAGCGATAAAAGTGATGAAAAACCTTTTAAATCATAAAAAATAGTAGATTTTATTCTCTACTTGACTCTTTTAATGGATTGCTTGTTCCGCTGCAGTTAAATTTGATGTCTATTGTATTTTATCAGTTTAACATTGTTGAAGACTAATGATAATTTATTCTGCATTATCTTAGTCATAATATTTATTACTGGGCTAGTTGAGCTCACCCTTTCTTTCACTGTTCTCTTCAGGAAATGAGAACGTAGCCGAGACTAGTCGGGGAACGGAGTGACGGTCCAGATGATAGTATTAGTAGTCCTCACTATTCTGTTAAATAGTGTGACAATAAATATAGTGAGGACTTATTCTGAGAGTGGATATTGTCTAGAAGACAGTATTTGTATTAAAACTCACAGCTCTCTTGTTGTATATTAAAGATTGTTTTTGTATTGTGTTCCATGTATTTGGCGACTCAAAATAGGTGATGTATACCTATTTTTGGGGCATCACAGTTGGTATCAAAGCTTAGGGATATGATCCCTAGCTAAGATGTGAGACTAAAACTAGGAGGGGAGAGATGGGGAATTCCTTCGCTAGTATGACCTACCTAAGTTTATTTGGTATTTAATTGGTCGGTCAGAGTACATGGATATTATGTTACGTGTCAATTAACCTTTGTTTTGTGGCAGTATCTGAAAATGACATCCGAGAATGTTGAGAATAGCAATTGAGAACAGGAGACCGTTGAGGTTCCACATATCAATAATCAAGATAATGTGCATTAGAAAGGCGACAATCCTCATGCAAACAACAACACTGACCAAATGATGAATGATGGAATGTTCAGAGGCTTTATGCAATTCATGCAACATCAGGCGAGAGAGGCTCCTGTCCAAAATATAGGTGGAAACACTGAAAACTCTCAGACGGTCACCGCTAAGCAGTTCAGGGAGGTGGGACCATCAGAGTTTATTGGAGAGCCAAACCCACTTAAGGCGGAAACGTGGATCAATCAGATCACCTAGATATTTGATATTTTGGGATGCGCCGAGGAGAAAAAGGTTTCCTTTGCCACCTTTATGTTGCGAGGAGAGGCAGATTACTGGTGGAAATTGGTAAAGCGTACTCAACCTGCCGCATTGAAGATGTCTTGGGAAAAGTTTCAAGAACTGTTCAATGACAAGTACTTTCCCAAAAGTATTCATCACATGAAGGAGGTAGAGTTCATCAAGTTGGAGCAGAATAATATAACCGTGTCGCAGTACGAAGCTAAATATTCTGAGTTGTCCCAGTTTGCATCCCATTTAGTTGATAATGAGGAAAGAATGACGCAGATATTTTTAAGAGGTTTGAAACCGGAGATACGTCAATATCTTATTTCTCATAAACTGTGTTTGTATTCAGATATTGTAAATAGGGCTCAGTTATTGGAGCGGGATAACAAGTCAACTCAACCAAGAGAAAGCAGCCGACAAAATGATAATACCAGTGAGAGCCGTCATAGAAGCGGTGACAACAAGCGTGGAAGGAATCAACATGCCAGAAATGGTAACCACTTCGGTGGTAATCATGGCCAAAATAATAAGAATGGACATTTCAAGAAGAGGAGATTCAACAATGATGGAAAGACGTCAGCACCAGCACCTGTGGTTAAAGAAGGAGAACGACCACCTATTATATGCTTCAAATGCGGAGGGGAAGGACACATCAGTCCAAACTGCGCGATGCCGTCCAAAGCATGTTATAATTGTGGAAGAGAAGGTCACCTAGCTCGATTTTGTCGTTCACCGAAGACAAGTTTAGCTAGGGTGGAGGCACCAAAGGACGTCCCAAAAAAGTCAAAACCGGTAGTGCAAGGGAGAGCGTTTGTTGTGACCTCCCAGAAAGCAAGGAACCCGAACGAGGTCATCACGAGTAAGCTTATCATAAACTCTAGCGAAGTCTATACCTTATTTGATACCGGTTCTACCCATTTTTTTATTTCTCCTATTTGCGATCAACGATTAAATTTGACTCCAAAGAAATTAGACTTTGACTTATCTGTGGAAACTCCGCTGGGAGAAACCTTCATTACATCCACTGTTTATAAGTCTTGTTTGGTTCAAATCGGTACCCTCACATTACCTGTCGATCTTATTTCATTGAAAATACTTGCATTTGATGTAATTCTAGGGATTGATTGGTTAACTACTCATCATGCAAAAATTGATTATTTTCGTAAGGTTGTTAGCTTTCATATTCTTAATCAAACTATTATGCGAATTCAAACAACCAAACCATTAAAATCAATCACTGTCATCTCAAGCCATAAAGCTATTCGTTTATTGAAAATCGGATGTCAAACTTTCTTAGCTCATGTCACAGATTTAAACAAAAATACGTCAAATTTGAATGATATTTCTATTGCTAATAATTTTCCTGACGTATTCCCTGAAGAACTTCTTGGCCTACCCCTAGAGTGTGAAAATGAATTTTGTATTGACCTTGAACCCGATACAAAACCCATTTCCAAAGCCCAATATCGGATGGCTCCTATTGAACTTTAGGAGTTAAAGACCTAATTGCAAGAATTGTTAGATATCGGTTTCATTCGACCTAGTACTTCTCCTTGGGGTGCTCCTGTTCTATTCGTGAAGAAGAAAGATGGAAGTATGCGACTTTGTATTGATTATCAGGAGTTGAATCATGTCACCATAAAAAATAAGTACCCGTTGCCTCGCATTGATGACCTGGTTAATCAATTGCAAGGAGCACAATTCTTTTCAAAGATCGATCTTCGTTCTGGATATCATCAGCTGCAGGTTAGAACTGAGGATATTCCAAAGACTGCCTTCAGAACTCGGTACGAGCATTATGAATTCTTAGTCACGTCTTTTGGATTGACTAATGCTCCTGCTGCCTTCATGGATATGATGAACCTAATATTCAAGGAATATTTGGATCACTTTGTGGTCGTCTTTATTGATGACATCCTTATTTATTCTAAAAGCCGTGAAGATCATGAGCAACACTTGAGGCTGATACTCCAAAAGCTTCGTGAAAACAAACTTTATGCCAAGTTGAAGAAATGCGAGTTCTGGCTTGAGGAAGTGGCATTTTTTGGGCATGTGGTATCAAGTCATGGAATATCTGTTGACCCGACAAAGATTGAAGCTATTCAAAGTTGGGAGCAACCCAAATCAGTGATCGAAGTACGTAGCTTTCTCGGCTTAGCTGGTTATTATCGGAGATTCATGGAAGGATTTTCTCGAATCGCTACTCCACTAACTCAGCTGACTCGAAAAGATACAAAATTCGGTTGGAGCAAGGAATGTGAGAATAGTTTTCAAGAACTCAAGAGAAGACTCATTTCAGCACCTGTTCTGACCATACCATCTGGCTCGGAGGGATTTGTCATCTACAGTGATGCTTCGAGTAAAGGATTAGGATGTATTCTCATGCAACATAGGATAGTCATAGCCTATGCCTCTCGACAACTCAAATAATATGAGAGGAATTATCCTACTCATGATCTAGAGTTGGCAGCTGTTGTTTTTGCACTTAAAATTTGGAGGCATTACTTCTATGAGGAGAAAGTGGAGATCTTTACGGATCATAAAAGCCTCAAAAATTTCTTCACTCAAAAGGAACTCAACATGCAACAACGACATTGACTTGAACTGTTGAAAGATTATGATCATACCATCCAATACCATCCTGGAAAAGCGAACGTGGTAGCTGACGCATTGAGTAAAAGAACATATGCAGGTACGAGTGCGATATTGTCAACTCAAAGGCCCATTTTGTGTGACTTGCAAAGGATGGAGATAGAGTTAAAGACACCAGGGACCTATGTGATGATGGCGAATATACGAGTAGAACCGACTTTAATCGATAAAGTTAAAGCTGCTCAAACTACAGACCTGGAGCTGATGCGTATGAGAAAGAAAGTACAAGAAGGTGCTATGCCGGAAGCAAGAATCGATGAAGAGGGAATACTTCGAGTCAATTCCAGACTTTGTGTTCCAAATGACCCTGATTTAAAGTATAAAATCTTGATGGAGGCGCACAACACACCATTTGTAATCCATCCTGGGAGTACCAAAATGTATCGTGATCTTCGACATACATTTTGGTGGGGCAATATAAAGAGAGAGATAGCGCTGTTTATCTCAAGTTGTCTAACGTGTCAACAAGTCAAGGCAGAGCATCAAGTACCAAAAGGTCCATTGCAACTACTTGAAATTCTAGAATGGAAGTGGGAGCACATTACCATGGATTTCGTTACCGGTCTTCCCAAGGTTTCTCAAGGCATAGATGTGATTTGGGTCATTGTTGAAAGATTGACCAAGTTGGCTCATTTCTTACCTATACGAGAAACTTATACTGTGACAACCCCAAAACAGGTCCATTCCACCCAACCCATTCTGAGTCGTCAAATACATGGTACAGAAAACAACTAAAACTTTATTACAACAATTGTCGTGCAAAATACAACAACACATATACTGTGAGTTTGGATACAAATATATACCAAATGTGACTCATGTTCCAACCGTGGACATCACCTCACAATAACACCTTACATAAAGGTATAGTCAAAAACTGTTTTAGAAATTAGAATCTTTGGGAAGTGCTCAAGGAAACCTTCGTACATGGGAGGCCACGCGTCTAGGTTATGATAGATATCATATGGCCACAGAATTATCCTTGGTTGACCCAATAGACCCCAAAAAAAACGAGAAGATTACTATCATATTCTTCCCAATGGTGAGTCTTCTCTTGACTTATCATTATCTCCACTGTCTCTAATTGAGAATTATACTTCAAACAAACACCAAGATTATATAGGTAGTGCTCGTAGATATACTCAGCAAGTGGATGAGCACAACCTGTCTTATGATGACACGAGGTTGTATGTCATTAGACATCTTGTATGATAGTGACAAAACACCCTTCCAACGTTGGGTTCGCCTCACCCTATTTTCTTCACCAAATATAACTACTAAATGATGACCACCGTTCTATTCCCTTGTTACCCCCGCTCGACCCAGCTACACTCTTATTACCTGAAAGGAATTGTGAAGCAAAAGGGTGAGCACAACTAGCTCAGTAAAGAATATCATGACTAAAGATAATTCAATTATCAATAGCCTTCATCAACAATAAATCAGAGATTTAGAACATATGGTAAATGATAAAAATTTCAACCATAGTTGCAGCGGAACGAGCAATCCATTAGAAGAGTCAAATAGACTATAAAGTCTATTATCTTCTCCATGTTAAAAATCCACCAACAATATTTTATCCATGTAACATCACTCAACAGTTCCTTTCCACAATCATATGAATAACTCATAATCATAATTGTGACTATAAATTTTTCTTCGCACCCAGGACGAAGAATATTTTCATCACCTGTCTTTACCTGAAACATCAAAGATCATGGTTATACCAAATCACAGTTCCTGTTTATAATCATACTAACAAATCCATCTTTGCACTACGGGCCAAAGATATTCATCAACAAACCATCTTTGCACTACGGGCCAAAGATATTCAACAACAGTTCATCTTTGCACTACAGGCCAAAGATATTCATCAACAGGCCATCTTTGCACTACATGCCAAAGATATTCATCAACAATTCATATTTGCACTACAGGCCAAATATATTCATATCTCAAAGAAATATATAATCATTTCAGAATTTATATAAACAATAATTATAACCATGTTGATCAATTCACCTTTGCACTTAAGCTTAAGATATTCAATTATAAATTCAATGGTCATGATCATACCAGTCACAATTCAACTTTGCACTACAGGCCAAAGAGAACCCTAGTCATGATCATACCAATAATCTACCCATCTTTACACTCCAGTGAAAGAAATTTCAACATCAGGGTTATAAAAATGTTATATATGATGATAAAAATAATATGATCAACATATAGTTTTAATCTCAAGAGTAATATTCGTAACTCATGAATAGTAACCCCGACACAAAAGATAGAAATTCTACAATAAAATTCATACCAATATTTCGGTATAATGATATTGAAAGAATAACATTACTTAAATTTATAAACAATTTATTTTAATTGTTTACACTTTACTAATTAATGCATTTAATCATCATAAAATGCCAACTCTTACAATTTCATCATCAATAACCAAAACCCTCATCAAAAATCTGCATATACCTCATATAGGATTCTCAAGCCATAAAATCCTATTTTTCAATTTTCTTTCTTCACAAAACATATTTAATTCATTTACTCATAACTAAACATTTTCATGAAAAATACCAAATCAGTTCCAAAAATATTTCTTTTCTGGAATTTAGCATAATATAGTCCCATAGTGAACATATATTTTTCTCAGAATTTTTAAAAGTCATTTACTATTTTTCATATGGCCAAAATAGCCGAATATTTAGACATTTATCAAAAATTGTACTTTTGTCTAAAAATTCTGAAATTTACAGAGTATACTTCTATCATATACATGTACTCCCAATAAAAATTTCATCAATTTTGGAGTTAACCACAAGGAATTATAAGCGGTTACTTTTAAAATAGTCTTTTCTCATAAAATTCATAACTCTCAATCTATACATCCAAAAATCACCATTTTTGGACACAATCAAGAAAACTCATCAAAATATCATTTCAAATTTTTCCAGAATTTTTGAAGATCAGAAAAATTACGAAACTGAAAATCATAACAACCCTTAAAATCCATTACTATCCCTTACTATCCCTTACCTCAAAAGAGCAGTACTTCTGACTGGATATCGGATATGATGCTGAAGGAAACTTGCACTGATGAATAGCAACTCACCAAGTATCTAAAAACTCACAAAATATGCTTCATAATATAGAGAGAGAAAGAGAGAAAGCTTATGTTTCTGGTGTGATTTTCAATTCTAACTTAGCCCTCTATTTATAGGAAAATTTTGGTAGGTTTGACCTGCAACCTGATGGCTTTACCTGCTACTATTCCCACCCACCACATTTGAAATATAATTCAGCACATTTCTTCACCAACCACAAGTGGGGCCCACCAATTCTAGAATTTTCCACCAAAATGATAAACTCCGAAAATTCAACAATTTCTGAACCAGTCATCTCGTAAAATTCATAATAAATCATACGTTCATTTTTAACGGTTCAAAATTTGTGGGCATATACTCAACTTATATATGTATAACATATCCAAAAATTACCACGATCCAACGGTCGGATTAAAAATTATAACCCCCGCAAAATATCTCAAAAACCCTGATTTTTAATACCTCCATTCCGACAAAAATACGGATAAAAATCTCAACATTAACTCCTTCATTTTTTAACCACAAAAATATATCCCTCATTTATATCCACATAAAATAAATATTTTCTTATCATATGAATCAATAATTAATTATTCACAAATAATATTACAGAATCACATTTATGACAACCAGGCCGTTCCCAGGAAAGAGGGGGCTTTCCAATAAGGATTTCTCCTTACTGGCGCGCAATTAGATGACCAAACCTCTCCTTAGACAGAACTTTCTAGACATTGCCAATAATGCTATCTAATAATATTATTCAAATAATATGAATTATTGATCTGATAATGGAAAATACTGTGCAGCAACAATTATTGAAACAACAATAATATAAAATATCAACGCAGCAATTATTGAATCAATAAAATAAAATATTGAACAGTAATTACTGTAACAATTATTGAGTAGTGCCTTCTTACGTAAGAATCAATAATTTCAAAAATACTGTGCAATACCGTGTGCTACTGTGCAATAACGCGTATTACTGTATTTTAACCACCGGGTATTCCAACAGTGTTAACGGTAACAACTACGCCGTTATTTGTAAAAACTCAAATTTGTCGTTTTCTTCACCCGACAGTTATTCGTTATGGGGCCCACAAATAGCTGCGCCGTCGTACGAATATTCCCCGACAGAAAGAATATTCCACGACCAAACGAATATTCCCCGACAACAATGATTATTTTATAACCACTTGCTTATTTTGAAAAAATTTCATATATCACCCTTAACTTTAACTTTTATCAATTTAACCATTTACTGAATAGTAATTATAAAAAAAATTGAATACTTTTATTTCATAAAATTCGGGGTCTTACAATCTCCCCTCCTTATGAAATTTCGTCCTCGAAATTTACGTACCTGGTATTTCAAAGAGTTGAGAATACCTTCCTTTCATTTCAGATTCCATCTTCTCTGTCATCATAATTTCTCCATTGCTCATCTCCTGTATTTCAAATATCATTCTAGAATACAGCTTCAAAACAAGGGTTAATTTAACAAATTAACATATCACATAATATCCCGATATTATGACTGACCAACAAATAAGCTTAGGTAGGACACACTAGCGAAGGATTTACTCGTCTCTCCCCTCCTAGTTGTATTCCCCAATCTCCGCCAGAGATCATATCCCTAAGCTCTGATACCACCTGTGACAACCCCAAAATAGGTCCATTCCACCCAACCCATTCTGAGTCGTCAAATACATGGTACAGAAAACAACTACAACTTTATTACAACAATTGTCGTGCAAAATACAACAACACATATGCTGTGAGTTTGGATACAAATATATACCAAATGTGACTCATGTTCCAACCGTGGACATCACCTCACAATAACACCTTACATAAAGGTATAGTCAAAAACTGTTTTAGAAATTAGAATCTTTGGGAAGTGCTCAAGGAAACCTTCGTACATGGGAGGCCACGCGTCTAGGTTATGATAGATATCATATGGCCACAGAATTATCCTTGGTTGACCCAATAGACCCCAAAAAAAACGAGAAGATTACTATCATATTCTTCCCAATGGTGAGTCTTCTCTTGACTTATCATTATCTCCACTGTCTCTAATTGAGAATTATACTTCAAACAAACACCAAGATTATATAGGTAGTGCTCGTAGATATACTCAGCAAGTGGATGAGCACAACCCTGTCTTATGATGACACGAGGTTGTATGTCATTAGACATCTTGTATGATAGTGACAAAACACCCTTCCAACGTTGGGTTCGCCTCACCCTATTTTCTTCACCAAATATAACTACTAAATGATGACCACCGTTCTATTCCCTTGTTACCCCCGCTCGACCCAGCTACACTCTTATTACCTGAAAGGAATTGTGAAGCAAAAGGGTGAGCACAACTAGCTCAGTAAAGAATATCATGACTAAAGATAATTCAATTATCAATAGCCTTCATCAACAATAAATCAGAGATTTAGAACATATGGTAAATGATAAAAATTTCAACCATAGTTGCAGCGGAACGAGCAATCCATTAGAAGAGTCAAATAGACTATAAAGTCTATTATCTTCTCCATGTTAAAAATCCACCAACAATATTTTATCCATGTAACATCACTCAACAGTTCCTTTCCACAATCATATGAATAACTCATAATCATAATTGTGACTATAAATTTTTCTTCGCACCCAGGACGAAGAATATTTTCATCACCTGTCTTTACCTGAAACATCAAAGATCATGGTTATACCAAATCACAGTTCCTGTTTATAATCATACTAACAAATTCATCTTTGCACTACGGGCCAAAGATATTCATCAACAAACCATCTTTGCACTACGGGCCAAAGATATTCAACAACAGTTCATCTTTGCACTACAGGCCAAAGATATTCATCAACAGGCCATCTTTGCACTACATGCCAAAGATATTCATCAACAATTCATATTTGCACTACAGGCCAAATATATTCATATCTCAAAAAAATATATAATCATTTCAGAATTTATATAAACAATAATTATAACCATGTTGATCAATTCACCTTTGCACTTAAGCTTAAGATATTCAATTATAAATTCAATGGTCATGATCATACCAGTCACAATTCAACTTTGCACTACAGGCCAAAGAGAACCCTAGTCATGATCATACCAATAATCTACCCATCTTTACACTCCAGTGAAAGAGAATTTCAACATCAGGGTTATAAAAATGTTATATATGATGATAAAAATAATATGATCAACATATAGTTTTAATCTCAAGAGTAATATTCGTAACTCATGAATAGTAACCCCGACACAAAAGATAGAAATTCTACAATAAAATTCATACCAATATTTCGGTATAATGATATTGAAAGAATAACATTACTTAAATTTATAAACAATTTATTTTAATTGTTTACACTTTACTAATTAATGCATTTAATCATCATAAAATGCCAACTCTTACAATTTCATCATCAATAACCAAAACCCTCATCAAAAATCTGCATATACCTCATATAGGATTCTCAAGCCATAAAATCCTATTTTCCAATTTTCTTTCTTCACAAAACATATTTAATTCATTTACTCATAACTAAAACATTTTCATGAAAAATACCAAATCAGTTCCAAAAATATTTCTTTTCTGGAATTTAGCATAATATAGTCCCATAGTGAACATATATTTTTCTCAGAATTTTTAAAAGTCATTTACTATTTTTCATATGGCCAAAATAGCCGAATATTTAGACATTTATCAAAAATTGTACTTTTGTCTAAAAATTCTGAAATTTACAGAGTATACTTCTATCATATACATGTACTCCCAATAAAAATTTCATCAATTTTGGAGTTAACCACAAGGAATTATAAGCGGTTACTTTTAAAATAGTCTTTTCTCATAAAATTCATAACTCTCAATCTATACATCCAAAAATCACCATTTTTGGACACAATCAAGAAAACTCATCAAAATATCATTTCAAATTTTTCCAGAATTTTTGAAGATCAGAAAAATTACGAAACTGAAAATCATAACAACCCTTAAAATCCATTACTATCCCTTACCTCAAAAGAGCAGTACTTCTGACTGGATATCGGATATGATGCTGAAGGAAACTTGCACTGATGAATAGCAACTCACCAAGTATCTAAAAACTCACAAAATATGCTTCATAATATAGAGAGAGAAAGAGAGAAAGCTTATGTTTCTGGTGTGATTTTCAATTCTAACTTAGCCCTCTATTTATAGGAAAATTTTGGTAGGTTTGACCTGCAACCTGATGGCTTTACCTGCTACTATTCCCACCCACCACATTTGAAATATAATTCAGCACATTTCTTCACCAACCACAAGTGGGGCCCACCAATTCTAGAATTTTCCACCAAAATGATAAACTCCGAAAATTCAACAATTTCTGAACCAGTCATCTCGTAAAATTCATAATAAATCATACGTTCATTTTTAACGGTTCAAAATTTGTGGGCATATACTCAACTTATATATGTATAACATATCCAAAAATTACCACGATCCAACGGTCGGATTAAAAATTATAACCCCCGCAAAATATCTCAAAAACCTGATTTTTAATACCTCCATTCCGACAAAAATACGGATAAAAATCTCAACATTAACTCCTTCATTTTTTAACCACAAAAATATATCCCTCATTTATATCCACATAAAATAAATATTTTCTTATCATATGAATCAATAATTAATTATTCACAAATAATATTACAGAATCACATTTATGACAACCAGGCCGTTCCCAGGAAAGAGGGGGCTTTCCAATAAGGATTTCTCCTTACTGGCGCGCAATTAGATGACCAAACCTCTCCTTAGACAGAACTTTCTAGACATTGTCAATAATGCTATCTAATAATATTATTTAAATAATATGAATTATTGATCTGATAATGGAAAATACTGTGCAGCAACAATTATTGAAACAACAATAATATAAAATATCAACGCAGCAATTATTGAATCAATAATAAAATATTGAACAGTAATTACTGTAACAATTATTGAGTAGTGCCTTCTTACGTAAGAATCAATAATTTTAAAAATACTGTGCAATACCATGTGCTACTGTGCAATAACGCGTATTACTGTATTTTAATCACCGGGTATTCCAACAGTGTTAACGGTAACAACTACGCCGTTATTTGTAAAAACTCAAATTTGTCGTTTTCTTCACCCGACAGTTATTCGTTATGGGGCCCACAAATAGCTGCGCCGTCGTACGAATATTCCCCGACAGAAAGAATATTCCACGACCAAACGAATATTCCCCGACAACAATGAATATTTTATAACCACTTGCGTAGTTTGAAAAAATTTCATATATCACCCTTAACTTTAACTTTTATCAATTTAACTATTTACTGAATAGTAACTATAAAAAAATTGAATACTTTTATTTCATAAAATTCGGGGTCTTACATATACACTTAAACGTCTTGCTCGTATGTACATAAACGAGATTGTAAGATTGTATAGTATGCCAGTATCCATAGTTTCTGATCGAGACCCAAGATTCACTTCACGATTTTGGGTTAGTTTACAAAAAGCTATGGGCACAGATTTACGATTTAGTTCGGCATATCATCCTCAGACGGACGGATAATCAGAGAGGACTATTCAAACTCTTAAAGATTTATTAAGACTCTGTGTCCTTGACTTCAAGGGAAGTTGGGACAAGTTCTTACCATTGATGGAGTTTTCCTACAACAATAACTTTCAAGCAAGTATTGGCATGGCTCCATTCGAAGCGTTGTATGGAAGAAAGTGTCGTTCTTTAGTATGCTGGGATGAGGTGGGTGAAGTAACATTGTTGGGACCGGAGTTGGTACGTATGACTACGGAAAAGATTCAAACGATCCGGCAATGTATAAAAACCTCACAAGATCGACAAAAGAGTTATGCTGATCTTCATCGAAAGGACGTGGAATTCGATATTGGAGATCATGTGTTGTTACATGTTGCTCCATGGAAAGGAGTTACGAGATTTAGAAAGAGAGGAAAGCTCAATCCTTGATTCATTGGCCCATTTTTAATTCTCGATCGTGTAGGAACTGTGGCTTATAGACTCGCTTTACCGCCAAGTATGTCTCGTGTTCATAACATTTTTCACATATCTATGTTACGTAAATATGTGAAAGACCCGCACCACATTATTGAGTTAGAACCGGACGAAATAGCGAAAGATTTAACGTATGAAGATGTTCCTGTTCAAATCTTGGATAAGAAGGATTATGTTCTACGCTCCAAGATTATACCTCAAGTCAGAGTTTTGTGGAGGAACCACGATGTTGAGGAAATGACCTGGGAGTTAGAATCTGAAATAAAATCAAGGTATCCTTACCTCTTTGACATATCAGGTACGTACCCTAATTTTGAGGGCGAAATTTCATAAGAAAGAGAGATTGTAAGACCCCAATTTTTTTTTAATAAAGATGAATTTTCTATAAATATCATTTTTAAATATTATGGAATGAATTTGATATAATGTTATAGTTGTGGGTAATATTTAAAAATTTTATAAAGTACGCAAGTTGTTGTATAATATTCGATTGGTCGGAGAATATTCATTTTAACAGGGAATATTCGTACGACGACACAATCATTGGTGGACCCCATAACGGAATTATTATCGGATTGAGAAAACGCCAAAAATATTTTATGAAAATAAGGGCGGAAGTTTTACCGTTAATACTGTTGAAACACTCGGTGTTAGAAGTACAGTAATACGCGTGGTTGCATAGTAGCACACGGTATTGATTATTGATGCTTATGTGATAAATCACTCAGTTTTGTTTTATTAGTATTATTAATGTAATAAAACAGAAAAGTTTTTTATATAAAACATAATACTTTTATAAAGTTATTCTATAAATAGAATATATTATATTTTATTATGCATAGTGTTTGTATAATAAAATCTTTTTATATAAAACAGAATACTTTTATAAAGTTATTCGTTTTATTAGATTATAAATAGAATATATTATATTTTATTTAAAAAATTTTGCTTTAAATATGGATCGTCCTATTAAAAGTAAATCAATCTGGACCGTTCATGAATTAGTTACTATGCAGTCCATTCTTCTATAAATAGAAGCTCATTCCTTCATTATTTCTTATGAATTCACTGAAACTCTAGAGAGAGAAATTATAGAGAGAAAGAAGAAAAGTATTCTGCTACTGCACTACTCCTATATCCAGTACTCTTCTTCTTAAGTTAAGGGGTATTATTTCTTTTGTATTCATCAAGAGAACTTCTGTTATTCCATTATTTATTATTCTGTTAGAATAACCTGTATACGCGGGCTACGCTATACTTGGTGAAATTCTTCTGTTATTACATTCTTTATTATTATGTTGGAATATCCTGTCTTTGCATTTTATACCAGACCTGGTTCCATCTTTATTATTCTGTTGGAACATCCTGTCTGTGCGTTTTGCGCATGACCTGGTTCCATTATTTATTATTCTGTCGGAATATCCTGTCGGTGCGTTTACGCATGACCTGGTTGCATTATTTATTTTTCTGTTGGAATAACCTGTCTGTGCGGTCTATCGCATACTTGGTGAATTCTTTTGTTATTCCATTCTTTATTATACTCAGTTGGTTAAAGTTTTGGCTTTTATTCTCCATGAAATTACTGGAATATCTTTGATATTTACGCTTTATCCAGTATCTTTTCATGAAAATATTCTTCTGAGCATTCTTAAATTTTACTCTACAAAGAGGTATCATGTTGACAATTTGGACATTGTTGGTTCCTGGATAAATTAATTAATCTTGAACTTGTTTTATTGAATTCTTATATCATTGTCATCATCCTCATGTTTATATTTTGTTGAAAGTCATCTGTGGCATGTAGTGCATAGATGGACTTGGTATGATTATAACTAGGAATTATTCGGTGTAATCATAACCGTAATGTTACAAATGATGTGGTAAAAGTCCTCATTGGCCCGTAGTGCATTGATGGACAGTTGTTGGCATGATCATGACCATTGATGAATACACGAATATCCTTGGCCTGAGTGTATGGATAATTTATGGTTGTGATACTAATGAATATCCTTGGCCGTAGTGCAGGGATGATGTGGATTATTTATTAAGCTGAGTCTCAGCGATAAAAGTGATAAAAAACCTTTTAAATCATAAAAGATAGTAGATTTTATTCTCTACTTGACTCTTTTAATGGATTGCTTGTTCCGCTGCAGTTAAACTTGATGTTTATTGTATTTTATCAGTTTAACATTGTTGAAGACTAATGATAATTTATTATGCATTATCTTAGTAATAATATTTCTTACTGGGCTAGTTGAGCTCACCCTTTCTTTCACTGTTCTCTTCAGGAAATGAGAACGTAGCCGGGACTAGTCGGGGAACGGAGTGACGGTCCAGATGATAGTATTAGTAGTCCTTACTATTCTGTTAAATAGTGTGACAATAAATGTAATGAAGACTTATTCTGAGAGTGGATATTGTCTAGAAGACAGTATTTGTATTAAAACTCACAGCTCTCTTGTTGTATATTAAAGATTATTTTTGTATTGTGTACCATGTATTTGGCGACTCAGAATAGGTGATGTATACCTATTTTGGGGGCGTCACAACACGAGTCTCCCTCGTCTGATTTTGCATGAACTGCAAAAAGCTCCTAAACATTCAATCATTCATCGTTTGTTCGGTAACGTTGTTTACAGGAGGAATATTGTCTTCCTGTTGCACGTTCTCCTGGTTTGTGACTAAAGGTTGTTCCACAGTCTCATATACTCCATTGTTAACGTTCTCGACTGACATTCTCAAATACTGCCATAAAATAATGGTTAATTAAACAAATTAATATATCACATAATATCCCTATATTATGACCGACCAACAAATAAGCTTAGATAGGACACACTAGCGAATGATTTACTCATCTCTCCCCTCCTAGTTCTATTCCCCGATCTCCGCCAGAGACCATATCCCTAAGTTTTGATACCAACTGTGACGCCCCCAAAATAGGTATACAACACTCATTCTGAGTCATCAAATACCTGGTACAAAAAGCAAACTATAACTTCAATAATACAATTGTCGTGCAAAATACGACAACACATACTGTGAGTTTAAATACAAATATTGTCTTCTAGACAATATCCACACTCAAATAAGTCCTCATTACAATTATTCAAACACTATTTTATAGAAATAGTGAGGACTGCTAAAACATCTTTCTAGAACCATCACTCCATATCCCGACTAGATCTTGCTATGTTCTCACCTCCTCAAAATAACGGTACTTTTGACTGAATTTCGGATATAGTGCTGACAGAAACTTGTACTGAATAACAACTCTCAAAGTATCAAAATACTCACAAAATACGCTCGATAATCTAGAAAAAAAGAAAACTTGTTTCTGGTGTGATTTTCAATTCTAACCTAAGCGTCTATTTATAGGAAAATGCTAGAACGCCATAGGAGACTAAAATAATAAAATAATAATTTATTTCATTTTTTCTCTTACGCAACCTAAGTTGCCAACAAAGACCAGCCGCCTTTGAACCAAAAATCAGCAGCCCACATATTTTCAAACAAGAGTGGGTCCCACCCATAATTTTAATAAAAATTATTTTATTTTCTGAAACTTCAGTAATTCATAGAAAATAGCCCGTTTTTCAGAAAAATATGAATTTTATGTCCATTCCACACGAAATTGAATTCTCTACAACTTTGTAGCTTTGAGTTTTTCCAAACAGAAAATATCCAAAATCCATAAACGAATGATTTTCAACACCTCTAAAAATTCATAACAAATCATTCGTTCATTTTTAACGGTTCAAAAATTGTGGATATATACTCAACTTATATATATATAGCATATCCAAAAATTACAACGATCCAACGGTCGGATTAAAATTATAACTCATGCAGTAGAGCTTTAAGAACATCGATTTGATCTTTTAATACCTCCAATTCGATAAAATACTGATAAAATATCTTAACACTAATTCCTTCATTTATAATCACATAAATAAATCTATAATTTATATCCACATAAAATAAATATTTCCTCAATAATTAATTATTCACAAATAATATTACAGAATCACAATTGTGACAACCAGGCCGTTCCTAGGAAAGAGGGGGCTTTCTAATAAGGATTTCTCCTCACTGGCGCGCAATTAGATGACCAAACCTCTCCTTAGACAGAACTTTCTAGACATTGCCAATAATACTATCTAATAATATTATTCAAATAATATGAATTATTGATCTGATAATGAAAATACTGTGCAGTGATAATTATTGAAATAACAATAATATAAAATATCAACGCAGCAATTATTGAATCAATAAAATAAAATATTGAACAGTAATTACTGTAACAATTATTAAGTAGTGCCTTCTTACGTAAAAATCAATAATTGGTGCAATACCGTGTGCTACTGTGTTTTAACCACCGGGTATTCTAACTGTATTAACGGTAACTACGCCATTATTTATAAACAACTTATACTTGTCGTTTTCTTCATCCAATCGCTTTCCGTTATGGGACCCACACAAGACTGCGTCATCGTACGAATATTCTCCGACAGCAAAAATATTCCACGACCAAACGAATATTCACCGACAAAAATGAATATTTTATAACCACTTGCTTATTTGAAATATTTATGCATTTTATCCATAACTAACCACAATAATCAAATCAACCCTTACTATTTTAAAATACTAAATAGAGAAAATTTAATTTTATTTAATAATAAGTTGGGGTCTTACAACGACGGTATTGAATGGTATTATCATAATCTTCAATAGCTCGAGCCAACGTCTTTGACGCATTATACGTTCGTTTTGGTTGAAGAGATATTTGAGGGTTTTAGAAATGGGTTTTGTACTGGAGTCAATACAAAATTCGATTTCATGCTCTAGGGGTAGGCTAAGAAGTCTTCAAGAATATGTCAGGAAATTTATTAACAATAGAAATATCATTCAAAACTGTGACTCTCATCCAAGACTTGGATAATACATCATATTAATACCTATCAACTTGCCACCGTCATTTACAGCGTCGCATACAGAAAATCTGGCTTCGGTGCATTCCACACAAGGAAGTCACCAGTGAAAGGCTCGGGGCTCTTTACTTATGGCTTGATATGACTGTGATTGACTTTAGTGGTTTGGTTGCTTGAATTCGCATAACAAGTTGGTTAGGAATATGAAAGCTAACAACCTTACGAAAAGCATGATGAGTAGTTAACCAATCGATTCCTAAAATCACATCAAAGGAAAGTATTTTCAAAGAGATGAGATCGACAGGTAACGTGAAAGTGTCGATTTGAATCAATAAGATTTATAAACAGTGGATGTAACGAATGTTTCTCCAAACGGAGTTTCAACAGATAAGTCAAAGTCTAATTTCTCCGTAGTCAAATTTAAATGCTGAGCGTAAGCAAGAGAGATAAAAGAATAGGTAGAACTGGTATCGAATAAGGTATAGATTTCGCAAGAGCTTATGATTAACTTACCCGTAATAACCTCGTTCGGGTTCCTTGATAAACGCTCTCACTTAAACTACCGGCTTTGACTTGTCTGAGACATCCTTTGGCATCACTATCCCAGCTGGACTTGACTTCACTATACGACAAAATCGAGCTAGGTGACCTTCTTTTTCGCAATTAAAACACGCTTTGGATTGATGCGTACAGTTTGGACGGATGTGTCCCTCCTGTTCGCATTTGAAACATACGACCGGTGGTCGTTCTTCTTCCTTTGAATCGGGTGCTGGTGCTGCTGTCTTTCTATCATTATTGAACCTTCTCTTCTTGAAATTTTCACTTCTA
Organism: Panax notoginseng; assembly: GCA_016801055.1. Classification (NCBI taxonomy): domain Eukaryota; kingdom Viridiplantae; phylum Streptophyta; class Magnoliopsida; order Apiales; family Araliaceae; genus Panax; species Panax notoginseng. The sequence goes on along the minus strand of CM029016.1, from coordinate 225,058,404 downwards.
TTATCTTGGCCATAATTACCACCGAAGTGGTTACTATTCTTGGCATGATAATTTTCCCCACGATGGTTATCATTGTTTCGATGACCATTGCCACCGGTACTATTATTATTATGTTGTTGCTCGTTATCCTTTCGTTGGGCTGGTTCATTATCGCGCTCCAATAATTGAGCCCTATTCACTACATCTGAATATAAACAAAGTTTATGAGAAATGAGGTATTGACGTATATCGGGTTTCAAATCTCTTAGAAACATTCGCGTCATTCGCTCCTCATTATTGACCAAATGGGATGCAAACCGGGATAACTCTGCAAATATAGCCTCATATTGCGATACGATCATATTGTTTTGCTCCAACTTGATAAACTCCACCTCCTTCATGTGACGAATACTTTCGGGAAAGTACTTATCGTTGAATAGTTCTTGGAACTTCTCCCAAGACATCTTGAGTGCGTCAGGCTGGGTACGCTTTACAGATTTTCACCAATAATCTGCCTCTTCACGCAACATAAAGGTGGCGAAGGGAACCTTTTGCTCCTCTGAGCATTCCAAGACATCAAATATCTTGGTGATCTGCTTTATCCACGTCTCCGCCTTAAGTGGTTCTGGCTTTCCCAAAAACTCCGGCGGTCCCAGCTCTTTGAACTGCTTAGCGGTGACCTTCCGAGAGTTTCAAGTGTTTCCACCTACATTTTGGACAGGAGCCATTCTCGCCTGATGTTGCATGAATTACATAAAGCCTCTGAACATTCCATAATTCATCATTTGGTCAGTGTTGTTGTTTGTATGAGGATTATTGTCTTCCTGTTGCACATTATTGTGGGTATTAATCTGTGATGACTCAACGGTCTCCTGTGCTCCATTGCTATTCTCAACATTCTCGGGTGTCATTTTTAAACACTGCCACAAGACAAGGGTTAATTAACATATCACATATTATCCCTATACTCTGACCGACCAATTAAATACCTAATAAACTTAGGTAGGTCATACTAGCGAAGGAATTTCCCGTCTCTCCCCTCCTAGTTCTTGTCTCACATCTTAGCCAGAGATCATATCCCTAAGCTTTGATACAAACTGTGACGCCCCCAAAATAGGTATACATCACCTATTCTGAGTCGCCAAATATATGGTACAAAATATAAATACAATCTTAAATATACAACAAGAGCTGTGAGTTTTAATACAAGTATTGTCTACTAGACAATATCCACTCTCAGAATAAGTCCTCATTACAATTACTATCACACTATTTCACAGAATAGTGAGGACTACTAATGCCATCATCTGGACCGTTACTCCGTTCCCCGACTAGTCCCTGCTACGTTCTCATTTCCTAAAGAGAATAATGAAAGCAAAAGGGTGAGATCAACTAGCACTACGGGCCAAAGATAATAGTGTTTTCATCGACGGTCATGATCATGTCATAAAATAATTCATCTTTGAACCCTTGGCCGAAGAGAATTCATAGCCATAATCATACCAAAAACTGTCCATCAATGCACTACGAGCCAATGAGGACTTTTCCACATCATTTGTAACATTACGATCATGATTATACCGAATAATCCTTGGTCATAATCATACCAAGTCCATCTATACACTACAGGCCACTTTCAACATAATATAAACATGAGGATGATGACAATGACATTATAATTCAATAAAATAAGTTGAAGAATTAATTTATCCAGGAACCAATAATGTCCAAATTATCAACATGATACTGCTTTATAGAGTAAAATTCAAGAATGCTCAGAAGAATATTTCCATGAAAAGATACTGGATGAAGTACAAATATCCAGGATATTCTACTAATTTCATGGAGTATAGAAGCCAAAACTTTAACCAACTGAGTATAACAGAATATATGAAACTGCAAATGGATTTTCGCCCGCCATGCGGTAATCCACGTAGACAGATCATTTCCACAATTTAATAAGGAATGAATACAAAGGATCATTCACCATGCATGTGGTAATCCACATAGACAGGTTATTCCAACAGAATAATAAAGAATGGAATAACAGAAGAATTTACCATGCATGCGATAGACCGCACAGACAGGTTATTTCAACAGAATAATATATAATAGAATCAGGTCATGCGTAAATGCATAGACAGGATATTCCTACAGAATAATAAAGAATGGAACCAGGTTATGCGTAAACGCACAGACAGGATATTCCGACAGAATAATAAAGAATGGAATAATAACATAATTTCACCATGTATACGGTACTTCACATAGACAGGTTATTCCAACATAATAATAAAGAATGGAACAACAGCTCTTACGAGTATTGGAAAGAAAATAATTCTCTTCATGAATATGAAAGAATAATACCCCTTACGAGCACAACAAATAATATCTCTTACCATAAAAGAAGAGTATTCCGACTGGTAGGGCGAGGATATTCTTGAAAAAAACTTATACTATTTTTCTACACTTAAAGCTTCTGAAAACTCTAAAGAAATACGCTCAAGATTATAGAAGAGAATTCTCTGAATTTCTGGTGTGATTTCAATTCTAACTAAGCATCCTATTTATAAGAAAAATAGAAAGGATACTATGCTGCACTATGCAATAAAATATAATATATTCTATTTATAATCAAATTAAACAAAACTTTATAAAAAGTATTATATTTTATATAAAAAGATTTTACTATGCAAATACTATGCAGGCACTATGCATAAAAAAATATAATATATTCTATTTATAATCTAATAAAATAAATAACTTTATAAAAGTATTATGTTTTATATAAAAAGATTTTACTATACAAAATACTATGCATAATAGAATATAATATATTCTATTTATTTATAGTCTAATAAAATCAATAACTATATAAAAGTATTCTGTTTTATATAAAAAGCTTTTCTGTTTTATTACATTAATAGTACTAATAAAACAAAATTTTTATATATATATATATAAACTTCCGTGATATCATAAAAAGACACCTCAATATATTTAACAATATTTATCATCATTATTATAATTCACAATATTAATCGACTAGGTCGTTCTCAGGAAAGAGGGGGCTTTCCAATAAGGATTTCTCCCTATTGGCTCGCAATTAGGTGACCAAACCTCTCCTTGGTAGAACTTCTAGACATCGTTAATATTGTAAATAATAATATTAATAACTTTGTCATCTCAATTATTGATTTAATAATATATAACATATCGATAATAATTAAATCAAAGAACGTAAGATACTATGCAACAATTACTCTAGCAATAATTGAACAAAACTGAGTGACTTCTCACGTAAGCATCAATAATCAATACCGTGTGCTACTATGCAACCACGCGTATTACTGTACTTTTACTACCGAGTAGTTCAAAAGTTTTAACGGTAAAACTTCCGCCGTTATTTTCATAAAAATATTTTTGTCGTTTTCTCAATCCGACAATCATTCCGTTGTGGGGTCCACCAATGATTGTACCGTCGTACGGATATTCCCCGACAAAAAGAATATTCCCCGACCAATCTAATATTATACAACAACTTGCATACTTTTCAAAATTTATAAATATTACCCATAACAATAACATTATCTCAAATCCATACCATAATTTAAAAAAATATTTCAAGAAAATTAAATCTTTATTCGTAAAATTTGGGATTTTACATTTGCGACATCAAACCCTTGCACTTTGTTCATCTTCTTATTATTGCAGAAATTGGAGAACAACTCATAATCAAAGTATAATAAGAATTGAAATAGATTGTTTGATTATATGATGATGGTGGTTTTGAAAGTTTAATGCTTTTTGTGCATGTTATTTATTAACATATACTCTCCTAAAACTGAATTTTAATTGGGAATGAATCGTCTAATTCTAGTAATTTATGAAAACATTTATGACTAAATAAACTATTTAGAGATTCTGAATGGGTTTTAGACTAGTTTGTTGATAGTAATTGTTAAAAGCCCTGATGAATGATTGGGCACCACAATTTTAGATGTGGACTGTTTATGAAATTATAGTCAAATCTATGCCTATATGCGAACTATTATAGCAAGTTTTTGCAACTGAAGTTTTGAGACAGTATGGAGTCCCTATATTGTCTACACATATCATTTAAAAGGTGTTCCATAACTTAGTTGTGGTCTATGTTGTGTATTGACCAAATTTCATGTTTAAAAGCCATGAAAAGTAAGCTTTAAGTGGCAACTAAGACCTAAGTATAGAATTCCCATATCTGAACCATGTGGACAAGTTTCAATAGTCATAATATGACATAAGTAAGCTACACAAGCTAAAGAAACTAATCCTAAACTGTTTTGAGCATTAAACTTGTGAAAAATCACATTTTAAGCCCAAAAGTGGACTGTTTTGGGTGACCTTTAGTGTCTGATCTTATAAGACTATAATGAACTCATATAAAATTGCTAACTCATACTTGTGATGATTCGTAATCATTGCAATGACCAAAGCTTAGACTATACAAGTGGCCAAAACTGGAGAAATAGAAAAGTGTCAAAAATAGTTTTTTGTGAAAAAGTGAGAAAACAAGCCAGTTTGAGCCCAGTTTTGAGAAGCTTAAATGAAACGAAAAAGAAACCTAAACTTTGATTAAATTACCTTGATGTATGGATACAAAAATAAAAGGAATTTCGATAGAGCTGAGGCAAGTTATTTTAAGAAAAGGCATTGTGACAAACGAGATTTTGTAATTTAATTTTAATATTTATTGAATTAAAAAAATATTTTTGATGTTTTAATTATTAGATTAAATAATTAATTGATGCAATTGTGATAGATTAATTTAATTATATGTGTTATATTTATTAAATTAGTGTGGAGAATTTTATTATTCAAGGTATATAATTATGTGAGTTTATTGAATTAAAAGAAATATTTAATAAGCCTAATATTATTTTATAATTAATGAGAAAATTAATTATATGACAATGTGAATTAATGAGAAATTATTATATTTTATTCAAATTAAATTAAATAAGATATTTGATTTATTTTATAATTAGATGTGGCATTATTAAACTATAGGATAAACGATTTGTTAAATTAAATGAATTTGAGCCATTTAAGATTAACCAAACGAAGCCTTATGGGAAGTTAATAGCAGTTAACCCATACTTGGGTTAACTGACCGCTCTGTGCTCAGTTATTTTATAAAGTACAACGTCTTCTTCTTCATTTGGCTAAGTCTAGAAAAGGAAAATTTAGAGAGAGATTGAGAAGTCTGAAGGAAATTGTGAGTGTGTAATCAAACAAGTATCTGTGAAAGGATCATCTCTTCTAATCTATACTCTGGGTAATTCCTATAACCAATTTTATTTACGTTGTTTAAGTTTTTAAGAAAATGACTTTTATGTTATGTAAAAGCTCTGTAGTGGAAAAAGGAGTAACGATTATGTGTTAATTATGTGATAAATGTTATCATATCGTGTTTTATTATATATATTGTATAAACCATATCATCAGTTCATAAAAATATGTCGTATATACTTTCTACAAAATTGCAGAGTATAGAAATATGGCCATATGACCCTTACTCACAAATTTAATACGTCAAACATATATTGTGTCATAAATTTTATACCTGCATATAATTATGTATATTAAAACGAAGAGACCAAACTTCAAATGAACGGATTCGGTGTTATAACGAATCCGCAGTGTTGATTTTCATGTTCTGTATTCAAAACTTTCAAAAATACCAAGAACAGTAAATTACATATGTTAATTATGCAAATTATGTGTTATAACATGTTAAAATCATGCTAGAAGGGTTAAGTAATAGTTATGAGTATAAAATAACGTCTGGTTATGTTAATTTCATGCATTGATTCAAGAAATTGGTAAAAATTGGCATGTTCTGCGATTTTCGCGAACTGCAGGTTCTGAGTCTGGTTCGCCGCGCCGCAGCACCGGCTACAGGCATAAGAACCGTGCCGCAGCGCAAGCCACGCCGCAGCGCCAGTAACATGGCCGCAACGCGGGCTGCGCCGAAAGCAAGCACAACAGTGGTGCCGCAGCGCCACTCTCCAGAATGTTCAGAAACGAAATTTTTAAAGTGTTCAAGTATATGAATTTGTTAGTAACCTAATCTAATGAACATAAAAATATGTTCGAAGTATAATGAGATGTTAAAATAGTTTCTTAGCATGTTAATAACGCATTTAAGTGTGAATTGAATGATTGAACGCATTGTTAGCTTATTGTTCGTGTAGTGTAATATTATGTAACAATAAGTGTGATAATTTAACTGGGTATAGTCATAACCAAAGTTTAGACAAAAGAATGATCATGTGATAATTAACTGTCATTGTGAATATGAATGATATGTAGGATTAAATCGAAGAACGTGTATAATTAACGTGTAATCTACGCACGAGGCAAGTTTCCTAACCTTACTTGTTATCATTATTCAAGTTTATAAATTTCGCCGAGTAAATTCTCGTTATTATTAAATCAAGTTCAAATTGTTATATTGAAGATTATTTATCTTTTCAAAGTATGATTATGTTATACAATACTTGTTCTATTGTATACTTATTGAGATTGTTATTCAATTTAAATATCATTTATTGTTGAACCATATTAGACTAGTGAACCTTATATGATTCGACTAGTCCATAGTTGATGAACGTTCTAAATTTAAAAACTCTTATTGATTTATCCAAACCAAACTTCCTTTGGTGCGGACTCTAATGTCAAACTGAGATGAACAACCCTGTATAGGGATTACTTATGCGTTAGCATTAAGATATTGTGCACAGTATGGTACTAAGGGCTGATCCCCCTAAGTACGAGAAGAAGAGTCCATAGTCTTATGACTGTTAAAGGTTTCAAGTATAACCCTTGATACCTAGGACATAGTTCAAGGTCTTATGACCCTCAGAATTCTTTTGATTCTTGTTATTTGCTCTTGATTCAAAAATTGAGTTTTATTTCAGAAGTCTTTTATTCACTCGCATGTTATTATATTGTTATTTCATTGTTATACTTGTTGGAAATCGTGCTCACTCTTGCGTAATAATAACATTGTAGTTAAGAACGAAAGATCCGACGATCCTTCTACTAGCAAGAGCAAGGGAAAGATTAACAAGTGATGAAGACTTGTTATTTTATGTGATGTTGAACTTATGTGTTAAGACTTATGTTGATGTTGTCTAAGACTATAAATTATTTATGTTTCTGCAGTTAAGATTTAAGGTTAGTATGACCTGGGATTGATGTATTTAATTCAGATGATGTAACTCCTTAAGGAGATGATTGATTTCTATCTATTAATGTTTTCATTTATTATGGATAGATAGATATAAGATATTTGAATAGTGAATACCAAATCATGTGGAAATTTAAGTATCGGATTTAGGGGTGTCACAGGCATGATACCACATTATAACTAAACAAAGGTGTATATTTATATCCTACCCCTAGGAATCTATTGTCTTAAGGTTGGTGTCAGTTAAAATATGTAGGATGACAATAATATACCATATCTCAAGCTGTGTAAATTTGTTTTGGCATGTATCCTTGTTCAATTCCCGAATAATCATATATGATGCACACTCATGTTATATATGCACATATACATCTATATGTATTTATAAGCATCATAAATGGGATTGAGCTGAATTGTAAATCTCTAACAAGGGAATACAATAATTCATGTCAACATAGGTACCGTGGAATCATAAACCTCTATTCAAACTGTAGTTGGATGGCACGACGAAAGTCAAATGCCCAGATAGGTGCTACAATTGAATTTAGAGCTGGTTGCCAAGTGTTTTTGGAGTATGTGTATAGTCACCCGGAATGTATGAATGGTCAGTCGCAGATACGATGTCCATGTTTGAAGTGTAAGAATGTAAATTATATGGACAGAGATGTGGTAAATTATCATTTACTTGTTTCTAGGTTCATAAAAAATTACGAAGAATGCTGGTGGGCACATGGGCAGAGAAGAGATGGTGGCATCACAGAAGTACACAATTCGGGCAGTAGTACTCATCATATGAATGAAATGGTTCATGATATTGCAGGGCCAGATTTTGAGTGGGAACAAGGCAGAGAGCAACTTATGAATTCTGATGCCAAAGACTTCTTTAAGTTGTTAGACGAGGGTAGCGAGCCATTGTGGCATGGTTGCACCAAACACACGACATCCTGGGTTGGTACGCGAAATCTCCAGCTAAAGATGGAGAACTAAATCATCCCGCAGATGGGCAGGCTTGGAAAGATTTTAACTTAGCACATCCTGAGTTTGCGTTGGAACCTAGAAATGTAAGGCTTGGATTGTCCATCGATGGTTTCAATCTGTTTGGCCACTCAGCTGTTCCGTACTCATATTGACCTGTGATTGTTACTCCGTACAACTTGCCTCCTTGGATGTGTATGAAACAGCCATACTTGTTTCTTTCACTCGTGGTTCCTAGTCCTAAGAGTCCTGGAAAGAACATAGATATTTACTTGAGACCTCTTATAGACAAGTTGAAGGTATTGTGGGAGGATGGAGTAAAGACTTGGAATGTTGCAATGAAAACAAATTTCAACCGCAGTGGTTATGTGTACTTCCCAGCTTATGGTATGTTAGCTGGATGGAGTAAACACAGGAAGTTGGCTTGTCTATATTGTATGGAGCATACAAAGTCTTTCAATCTATCAAAAGGTCGAAAGCCTTGCAGGTTTGACTGTCATCGTCGGTTCTTGCCGGTAGATCACCCGTTTCAAAGAAATAAAGAACACTTCAAGAAAAGGAAAGTAGACAATGATATGCCTGCATCGCGATTGTCGACAACGGAGATGCAAGATCATGTGATGAGATTGCCGGTTATTGTTGAGATTTTGACACATAAAACGCAGCGGAAATAAACAATTTAAAGAGCAATTTCGAAACCCTAAAACAGGATCCATGCGAAAACCATATTAATTCAGTGGTTAGAAATTTATACCGATTACTGAAGGTGAAATTGATGCGATCGAATCTCCAGTGCAATCCAAACGAACCGCGCCTCTACGGTATCCACACGAACGCCCTGCAAATCGTCGTACGGTCTGCAGTAAAAGGAACTGCGATACTAACCACCAAGGATGATAATTTTTGAAATTGTTTCTCTCTAGTCTCTCTTTAAGAGCGGCTAGGGTTTTTAGGTTATGATTAACTTCCCAAAAACGCTGATATATCATCTATATATAGCAGTAATTCGGAATTAATCAAAACCCTAATCTAATTAAAATAAAATTCGAATTTATATATATATATATATATATATATATATATATATATTATATCTTAATTAAGTCTTACACAATTAATATACATATATATATACAAATTATCCTTATTCTTTTTTTTTTAATTTAAATTCGTGATTTAAATACTATCAATCATATTGACATATTTAAATATTTACAATTTAAATTAATTCCCTTTTAATTACGTTCTATGTGTGTGACCCTATAGGTTATTATTACGTTGGCAATAATTTTAAAATCATATTATAAAATTATAAACAGTGAGCGGCATCTAGTAATGCATCACTGCTACCCAAGTAATAATAAGATCGATGATTCGATGCAACCTTTTCGTGACCAATGTTTCAATGTAATTTAATCCTTTTAACCTTGACATCCTAGATTAAACTCAAGTCATGGAATGTGTCATACTCTTCATAATTTAATCTGAATTTTCTTGATCAATAAGTAGGCTATATGCAATAAATCACTATTTGAGCATGGCCATGCATTTCATAGTCTTACTCAATCAAGAGGCCTATGGATATCACCCCTAATGTATAGGATGGTTAAATTTCATCTAGATCACTCATGTGACGCCCCCAAAATAAGTATACATCACCTATTCTGAGTCGCCAAATACATGGTACAGAATACAAATACAATCTTAAATATAGAACAAGAGCTGTGAATTTTAATACAAATATTGTCTACTAGATAATATCCACTCTCAGAATAAGTCCTCATTACAATTACTATCACACTATTTCACAGAATAGTGAGGACTACTAATGCTATCATCTGGACCGTCACTCTGTTCTCCGACTAGTCCCTGCTACGTTCTCATTTCCTGAAGAGACAATGAAAGCAAAAGGGTGAGCTCAACTAGCCCAGTAAGAAATATTATGACTAAGATAATGCAGAATAAATTATCATTAGTCTTCAACAATGTTAAACTGATAAAATACAATAGACATCAAGTTTAACTGAAGCGGAACAAACAATTCATTAGAAGAGTCAAGTAGAGAATAAAATTTACTAACTTCTATGATTTAAAAGGTTTTTCATCACTTTTATCGCTGAGACTCAGCTTAATAAATAATCCACATCATTAAATCATCCCTGCACTACAGGCCAAGGATATTCTTTAGTATCACGACCACGAATTATCCATGCACTACGGGCCAAAGATAATCGTGTTTTCATCAACAGTCCTGATCATGCCATAAAATAATTCATCTTTGAACCATTGGCCGAAGAGAATCCATAGCCATAATCATACCAAAAACTGTCCATCAATGCACTACGGGCCAATGAGGACTTTTTTCACATCATTTATAACATTACGGTCATGATTATACTGAATAATCCCTGGTCATAATCATACCAAGTCCATCTATGCACTACAGGCCACAGATGACTTTTAACATAATATAAACATGAGGATGATGACAATGACATAATAATTCAATAGAACAAGTTCAAGAATTAATTTATCTAGGAACCAATAATGTCCAAATTGTCAACATGATACTGCTTTATAGAGTAAAATTCAAGAATGCTCAGAAGAATATTTCCATGAAAAGATACTGGATGAAGCGCAAATATCAAAGATATTCCACCAATTTCATAGAGTATAGAAGCCAAAACTTTAACCAACTGAGTATAACAGAATATATGAAACTGCAAATGGATTTTTGCCCGTAATGCGGTAATCCACGTAGACAAATCATTTCCACAATTTAATAAGAAATGAATACAAATGATCATTCACCATGCATGTGGTAATCCACATAGACAGGTTATTCCAATAGAATATTAAAGAATGGAATAACAGAAGAATTCACCATGCATGCGATAGACCGCACAGACAGTTTATTCTCAACAGAATAATAAATAATGGAACCAGGTCATGCGTAAACGCACCGATAGGATATTCCGACAGAATAATAAAGAATGGAACTAGGTCATGCGTAAACGCGCAGACAGGATATTCCGACAGAATAATAAAGAATGGAATAACAACAGAATTTCACCATGTATGCGGTACTTTGCATAGACAGGTTATTCGAACATAATAATAAAGAATGGAACAACATCTCTTACGAGTATTGAAAAAAAAAATTCTCTTCATAAATATGAAAGAATAATACCCCTTATCTTAAAAAGAAGAGTATTCCGACTGGTAGAGCGATGATATTCTTGAAAAAAATTTATACTGTTTTCTACGCTCAAAGCTTCTTAAAACTATAAAGAAATACGTTCAAGATTATAGAAGAAGATTTCTCTGAATTTCTGGTATGATTTCAATTCTAACTAAGCATCCTATTTATAGGAAAAATAGAAAGGATACTATGCTGCACTATGCAATAAAATATAATATATTCTATTTATAATCAAATTAAATAAAACTTTATAAAAAGTATTATATTTTATATAAAAAGATTTTACTATGCAAATACTATGCAGGCACTATGCATAAAAAAATATAATATATTCTATTTATAATCTAATAAAATAAATAACTTTATAAAAGTATTCTGTTTTATATAAAAAGATTTTATTATACAAAATACTATGCATAATAAAATATAATATATTCTATTTATAGTCTAATAAAATAAATAACTTTATAAAAGTATTCTGTTTTATATAAAAAGTTTTTTTGTTTTATTACATTAATAATACTAATAAAATAAAATTTATATAATATAATATATATATATATATATATATATATATATATATATATATAAACTTCTGTGACTTCATAAAAAGACACCTCAATATAATTAACAATATTTATCATCATTATTATAATTCACAATATTAATCGACCAGGTCGTTGCCAGGAACGAGAGGGCTTTCCAATAAGGATTTCTCCCTATTGGCGCGCAATTAGGTGACCAAACCTCTCCTTAGCAGAACTTCTAGACATCGTTAATATTGTAAATAATAATATTAATAACTCTGTCATCTCAATTATTGATTTAATAATATATAACATATCGACAATAATTGAATAAAATAATGTGAGATACTATGCAACAATTACTGTAGCAATAATTGAACAAAACTGAGTGACTTCTCACGTAAGCATCAATAATCAATACCGTGTGCTACTATGCAACCACGCGTATTACTGTACTTTTACTACCGAGTAGTTCAACAGTTTTAACGGTAAAACTTTCGCCGTTATTTTCATAAAAATATTTTTGTCGTTTTTTTAATCCGAAAATAATTCCGTTGTGGGGTCCACCAATGATTGTACCGTCGTACGGATATTTCCCAACAAAAAGAATATTCCCTGACCAATTGAATATTATACAACAACTTGCATACTTTTCAAAATTTATAAATATTACCCACAACAATAACATTATCTCAAATCTACACCATAATTTTAAAAAAAATATTTTGAGAAAATTAAATCTTTATTCGTAAAATTTGGAATTTTACAACTCATATTCCTAACACGATTCATAATGTACCCAATAATCATCTTTATTGTCTACCCTATTAAAGGTGACTTTTGATGATATCAAAGTACATAAATTCTCGTGTAGTAATATAGTGATTCCGGGTCGGAGGATCATTACATCATTGTCAAAATGAGAATCGCTAATGACACTTCGCATAATGCTCCACATAGAATTCTCATGGTGGGTCTGTCCAGTACATCATTCTCTAACACGTACCTATGCATTGACTTAATATCTCATATATTTATGACCAATGAGATTTGGTCATCAGCCAATCCACATACTAGTCTCAATGCATCATTGTTGTCCCATCAACAATGATACTCGACTAGGGACATTTAAGAGCAATGATACTAATTGTAATTACATAATCTCATGTTCAAGTCACATACTTGAAACTATATAATTTGTATCAGTACTCTAAGGAATTTTATTATGTTAACATTTATATAACGCAATAAATAAAACTATAATAAAATCATTCATTTATTCAATCAAATATAATATCGAAACATTAAGCAATTATATCAAATAATTGGCCTCTAGGGCACTAACTCTAACAGTTATCCCATTTGGTATGATTGATGCCGTAAACATAATCAATGGGTTTGGAGAATTTCATAATTGAGTTCGGAGAAGCATCTTTTGGGAACTGCCTTATTGGTCTATAAATTTGATTCGTTATAATCTAGATGTGATGCATATTGAGAAGAATGTGTTTGATAATGTGTTTAACACCGTGATGAATGTTACGTGGAAGACAAAAGATAATGATAAGGCACGTTTGAATATGAAAGATATTTGTAAGCGTTCTGAATTAGAACTTTATGAATCTCCTAATAGTAAGATTGTCAAACCGAATGCAAGGTACACATTGTCCAAAAAATAAGTTGAAGATGTATGCAGATGGGCTAAGTCTCTGAAACTACCAGATGGATATGCGGCAAACATTGCAAGGTGTGTTACAGGTGGGAAATTACAAGCGATGAAGAGTCATGACTGTCATGTGTTCATGGAGAGACTCATGCCTATAGCATTTCGGGATCTGCTTGATAAACCAATATGGGATGCTTTGACGGATCTTAGTTGTTTCTTCAAAAACTTATTTTTAAAATCATTAAATGAGAAGGACATGTCTATACTTGAGAAAAACATCATAGAGATCACATGCAAACTTGAAAAAATATTTCCACTTGGTTTTTTTGACTCCATGGAGTATTTGCAAATCCATCTTCCCTATGAAGCTCGTGTTGGGGGTCCAGTTCAATATAGATGGATGTGAGGCATACAATTTCGATATGTGAGGCATACAATTTCGATGAGATATCTACGTTTGTCTCAGACTATTTTCCGGACGAAGTCTTGACAAAGGCCAATCGAGTATCGAGACATGATGATGGGGGAAATGTTTGAACTAAATGGTCGGCTCTCTGTATTTGGTCTATCGGGCCGCACTTATGGAAAAAGAAAGCGCATATTCCTCTCTGAGCAAGAATTACATGTTGCGCATACTTACATTATTCTCAATTGCGAGGAGATTGACGAATTTGTGAGGTACACATGTAAACTTGATAATTTATCTTTTAAGTTGAAAATTTATTCTAATATGTTAATGTTTATAACATTGTATAGATTATATGATGACGAGTTAAAAGTGAAGCATCCCGGCATAACTGATAAAGATATTCAAATCAACCGTGATAAAAAATTTGCACTTTGGCTAAAGGACAAAGTAAGTTTAATTTCTTAAGCACGACATATATATATATATATATATATATACTCTATATTAACTATGACTTCATTTAATAAGATGGAGTTTTTGTAGGCTTTGACTGAGTGATCAACGATTCCGGCTAATGTACAAGTCCTAGCTATGAGACTAGACAGGGACCAAGTCAGTCGCAATGGTTACAAAATAAATGGTTGTGAATTTCATACAAAGGCATATGGGCGCGGTAAAAGAACAACGAAGTCTGGAGTGTGTGTCCAAAGAGATTGTTACAATGAGCTTGGGTGTGCCTTTTATGGGGAGTTGGAGGAAATAGTAGAGTTGTCGTACAAGGGCACGTACAGGGGCCATATTCACTTGTTTAAGTGTCGTTGGTATGATTCAGAAAAAGGGATATGTGTTGACAGACACGGAATCGTTGATATTGATCTCCATAGATTTGCGTACTCCAACGAACCGTTTGTTTTACCAACTCAAACAGTACAAGTATACTAAACTCCTAGTCCTGTTAGGAAAAGGGATAAACCGCCTACAGATTGACAAGTTGTAATTCATACTCCCGCGCGTAGTCGTGTAAAAGTAGTTGATGTGAAGATTTACCAAGAGCAGATGCTTCATAGTCAAACTATAATAAATGTGGAGGACGACAATGAAGTAATCTAGTTAGATGGTGGAGATGAACCATATTAATTAGATCCTGAGTCAATACTTGTGTCAGATGACATTGATACTGAGGAAGAAGAGTTATTGAGTGAATCTGACACTGAATCTGAAGCAGATGATGGTTATGAATCTGCAACACGTATACAAGATGATTCTGAATCAGACATTGACACTTGAACAAATGAAATGTATGTTTAGCATTACTTATTTTTTATATCATTGTCATATTTATGTACTTAACTATTTAAATGAAATTTTTGTTTATTGTCATTTTATATTCATATATATACATGTTTATATCACTGTCATGTTTATTGTCAATTTATATATTCATATATACATGTAATCAAATATAACTCATAATAACATCTTGAAATTTGTAATATACAGATGGCTTCTGAAGCAGCGCAGAAAAAGCGCGGCTTGGGTAGGGTGCCTAATCAGGTGCCCAAGGCCCCTATTAATCCGGATGATCAGATTCTTATTCAGATTCGCCCTCCTCCTGATAGCACGTACGTCCCGCATCATTTATATATAAGCATTTTAGATTCCATTTATACAAGATATATAGAACTTAGATGTAAATTGCTTTAATTATCTACTTATCGTTGATGTAAATTGTTGTATATTATAGAGATTTTTCAGATAATAAGATCGCCAAGTGCATATCACAGCTGTGTTTACAGAATTAGCCTACACCTGTGATTACGTGGGCGAGCACACCTATCGCCCACAAGGATGCTGTTTGGGCTGAATTTCAGGTATGTTTTTTTTATTATGACAGATAATATAATATTCTAAGGATAATTGTTTAGTAATGTTATTATCATTATTTTATTTGCAGAAAAGGTATAGATGGGAGAACGCGCAGGCTTCACTGATATATACATTATTCTGGTAGAAGTGCGCGGTCTGCACCAAAGATAATTTAAATAAAGAATGACAAAAAGCCCTTCACAATGCAGCGATTGACCATCCCGGCCAGGGAGAGGATTACATGCACGAGCATAGCCCCTGGTGGTGCACCCAGTCCATATGGGCTGAGATGTGTGCCCAATGAAGAGCTGAGAGCTGGGTGAAAAGACGAAAGACTGCCGCCACCAATAGATCCTCGGGTGTACTCGATGGCGAAAAGGATAAAGGAACATACAAGAGCGATAGTATTTCACAGTTGTAGCATATCACTGCCAGGGTACGTATTTATAAGTTTTAATATGTTTACAATCATGAATTGTAGAAAATATATCACATTTTTACTTAGTAATATTGGCCTATTTTTTGTATAGGAGTCTTAGTCTCAAGGTCAGCCTATCCATTAGCTGGATGTGTACATGGCCACCCGTGATGGTCTGCCTGATGCTATCCAGATAGCGGTAATAAGTTTTAACAACTTGATCATGTTTATCAATGCTTACAGAATTTATTTTTAACTATTTAATTGTTAACATGATGACAGGATACTTATAAGCGTTTATTGAATGAGCGCTATCCTGAAGGCACTCCACGTCTGCCAATTGATCAAGAGTTGTGGGAGAGGACGTCTGTTGTGAAGAAGAACTGTATTAAAGGTCAAGGACAACGACGACACCCATCCTTCAGTGGCTCAGGCTGCTCTTCTACCCAGTCTTCACAATCATCAATTCATCCAGTTGTTCATACTCCGGCTGACTATGTGAGAGCTATATGTCAAGATCGAGATCTTCTGAAAATACTAGGCGGGCATCTGGGGGCTCTGAGTCCTGAGGAGTTAGCCGAAGCAGTAGCGGCAGCAGCAGCACAACATGGGGATGGCGATGAGGTAATCAATTTGTTGTATATATTGTCGTAATATATATCAGTATCAATATAGTTACTATATTTGTAACTTGTTTTATTATTTTGTTAATTACAGGGTGATCAAGGAGGCGATGATGCTTGATGTACCTGTTTTAGTGTTGTTTTGTAGTTATTTGATAAGCTTGTACTTGCATATTCATTTTTTGGATGTTTGTTAACTTAAACATTAGATTTGTGGTTAAAATTATTCAATATATTCATATTGGTTTTTAGAGGTTTATATAGTTTATATACTAGTTTGATGTATGTGTTGGTGGACGATGGATGTTTATATTGTTGTGCAAAATGTTTATATTGTTGTGTATGTGTGTTGGGATAAAGCAGGTACAAAACAGGTACAAAACAGGTACAAATTTTTGGAAATTCTGTAAAACAGCAAAAATCTGGTTTTCAGTTTTTTAAAATTAGCGACCGCATACGGTCGCTGATAACTATTAGCGACAACTTACCATTTGAGGGTATCAGCGACTGCCTGCGATCGCTGATACCAGTCGCTGACACGTGTCTCACGTCAGATGTATCGGTCGCTAATATCGGTAGCAGATGTATCGGTCACTAATATTGGTCGCTGATGTGCATCCCATCGACCAGATTTTATGCGATGCCTATCAGCGACCGCAGGCAGTCGCTGATAAGGGTCTGCGACCACATACGGTCGCTGATAGATGGTCGCTGACAGCCCCTTTTCTTGTAGTGGTTCTTAAAATAAGAAAAAAAGGAAAGAAGAGTCTTATTTGTAAATTAATATTAATTGCAACAATCAACATTTGTGAACTAACTACAATTATACCTAATATATAATATTTTCCAAATATTGTAATAACAATATCTATAAAATATTCTATGGCTGTGCAATGGAGTGGGTATGTGTTTAAATTTTAAGTTACATCTAAGTTGCCTTTAGAAATGGCAATTGATATTGAGAGATCAAAAATGATTTTATCATAAAAATATATACATTTACTGATATTTTTGTAATTATT